>VCMS01000412.1:56585-81673 GCA_022539475.1 Gracilaria domingensis | reverse complement strand
TATGTGAGAATGTGAGTGACATAAGGTCTCAGACATCTGTCCTATACTCCGTTATGTTTTGGATGCCGAGGATTTTTTCCTTATTTCTTTGATTGTCTCAGATGTTCTATTGAAGGGCAATCGATGAAGACAAAGCAATGGAAAAGCTTTGAGGAGTAATTCGAGTTTCTTTTATGATAGAGCAGTGTCTCTGTTCCGCGCCGGCTCGAAGCAGTGAGGATGAACTGAACGAGGAAGACGTCCATGGAGTGTTCCTTGAAACGGAAGTCAGTCTTTCGCTCCACTCAATGAAGAGACGTTGAAGACCGCAGACCACAACGCAGCTGTGGTATCAGTTTCCTTTGGGACAAGTTGTGAACTCAACACGATTGCGCGTGTTCGGAGCAGGAGCAACTCAATTAGAACTGCCACGACCTTCCGTTCAGAATCGATTGCGGACGATGCTCAAGGTAATTCCGCCCCCGTCACCAGTGAAGCAGTTCCGTGCGAATAGGAGGAATCCAGCTGCTGCTGCTGCAACAATCTGGCAGTTGAAGAAGAGGAGCCGTCGAAGAAAGTGCCACGAGAACGGGCGCAGGTGAGTTATAGGGAAATTGAGCACGCCGAAATCGAAGCGCCATAAGAAGTTCCTGGTAGCTCTGAAGAAGAAAGCGGGCTCCGCTGAGGAGAAACGGAAAAAGCTTTCACACAACAGATGAGCATATCTTCTGAACAGCATGACAACCTGGATGCCTGATGTCTCTAACTAAATGAAACATGTGCTGAGAGGAAGAGTCGATGAAAGGTTTCAGTTCGTGGCATTGGGAGAGGGAGGAATGCAGGAAGCAAGGCAGTTCTAGCATTTCGGGATGACGAAGAGCTTCTTTCTGTTGACAGTTCCACGGGTTGTCACCGTCGAGAAGATGCTGCGCCAGACGATCAGCGCAGCAGCCGCGTCCCGGGTGGGGTCATTTGATGACAGTTACACCTACAGCTCTTCCGGAATCTGAGGACACGGACTTGTTCGAAGATGACCGCATATGATGGCCCACCGACCACCATCGTGCGGTGGCTGGTATGCGGCTGAGAAACGCACGGCGACATGGCAGGGAAGAACGTAATCTGAGCACAAGGACCGCTGTGCTCAGCAGTCATTTCCTTTGCCGAAGGACATAGGTCGAGCTGTCTAAGTGTCTTCGAATCTCAGAGATGTACCCATCTCGTCTTTTGGCACGCTGTAGGCTGAACATCGCCTACCGGGCGGAGAAATTTGGTATGCCAGTATCCTCGTCGCGACCGCAGGTATGCGATGTAATGAAGAGGTGTGTGGGTTGCTGCGAGGAGCATGAAGAATTTGGGCAAATGTTCTTCACCCGAATGCAAGCTGAGGCTAAGGCAATAGATATTGCCAGTCGCACTTCAGATGGCTTTTGCTACGGATAATGGTGTCCCCTAAATGGGAGGAGTTGGAAGAAGTTCGAGAGGAGTTCGGAGATGTGTCGGGGAGTGTTGGTGGACTTCGAGAATGAAGTATGGAGCGATGCCGGATATAGAGAAGGGAGGACAGAAGTCGTTTGTCATCAAATAATCACGGATATGGAAGGATGGCAGACGGGTAGCGATGAACCATTTGAGGGAGAGTGATGTCGACACGTTGGGGTAAGTTGGAAAAGCCGGCGAGGTTAATTGAGGAGCTCAGGTGTGGTTGTTAAGGTCGCTGCTCTGCTTTTACTGAGTTGTTCGTCGACCATGGTAGCTTGTTCGGCTATTGTGGACTATGGGTACAATTTGATGAAAGGTGATAGTAGTAAGATGTACATCCGAAAAACATGGTTCTCGATTTCTGGGTACGACGAGAAAGTGCAAGCGCCAGACGCTGCACACGACTCAGTGGTCTGCGTTACGAAGGAAACAATTGAATACTGGTAACCCCGGATACTTTGTATGGCCTCTGGAAAGAAGCTTTCCTCTCTGGTGAGCCTGGAAGCCATCAACTGGTGGGATGAACAGCCAACAGTTGCGAGTGATGTCGGAGTGTATCCAGCGAAGAAGATAATCATCCCGCCGTACTCGGTATTCTGTGGCCGTGGTGATGTGACACATGCTGTAGCAAGTGTAAGACAAGGTGGATAGTCCCGAGTCTATGGATTTGCTGGGTTAGATACCACATGTACATGGCACCAGAGGCTACGCACTACCTGGATCTGTTCATCGGGTGCGGGATTCCGACCCACGTTTTCATGGTGGACGAGGAGGAGGACGCGGAGATGAACTGTTGTCTCGATTAAGGAGGTGGGCGTTGACATGTACCGAGACAAGATTGGTCGTGGAGATTGGTGTGGAAGCGGACCGCCGGTAGAAACCGACGTGGTCGAGTAGTAGTTTGATGACGATTGCCAATAATGAGGCTGCGAGCGCCTCGAATGTGAGACATGAATGGATTATAAATTATGAGTGTCTTGCGAGTATTAAGATAGTATACTATTACAAGGCTATACATATGAACATAGAAAAGGTGCGGCAGGCTGGTAATTGAACAAATGTCAAACGTCTTTGGTCCAGTTGCGTCTAATTGCAACATGCCAAATGCTCCGGTATCGTTAACATCATTGATGGCACTAGTCAATTCGCAATTGAACATGTAGCGTCCTAACATTTCTGAAACTGCACTTAAGGTTGCTTTAAGAGAAGTATGAAACTGAGAAGTCTATACAGTCCTGTCTATGCCGGTACTTGTGGCAGTATGGTGACTGTATCAGGAAAAAATGGCAGAGGAACAGAGGAGACTTGGCGGAAATTTCACCCAATACCTTTCTAAGTTCATATATCCAATGGTTACGGTATATTAAGTTCCGTTGATGGAACGTTGAGAAGAGAAGGAGAGTCAATTCCAGAAGAAGTTGTGAAGTGTATGAAGTTCATTGACGAACGTGTTGGTTTCGGACTTGTCACAGGGGGTGATGTGGGCGACGTGGAGGGGAAAATGGAAGGACTCGGAGACTATAAGTTTGGTGTCTCGGCCGAATCATGGAGCTTTCCTCCGTTTCTCTGACGAGAGGGAAATTAAGGCTGCATTCAATAATCACACCCTTGACCACACTGTTGACGGACTACTGTTCCTGGCAAGGTATTTGAATAGGAGGCATGGTATTGTGAATGATGATGAGAAGGGGTTCGTGGAGACCAGAAGTGATAATGGCCTTCCCAATTTCCTGTACAACAAACTGTGGCAGTGGAGAGAAGAAGTGGATTCTGCTATTGGGACCTGTTGCAGAAGATGGATGCGTTTGTTATCTATCCGGCGATAAAAGTTGCGAAATTGTGGACAAGCGATACACAAAAGGAAGCGGAGGAGAAAATCTTGTGGATAACGAACCGAGATTTATTGATACAGATGACGTCGTGACGTTCGGAAGTGCTTTGAGCCGACGGGCCTTTGCATGAGTAGGCGTGTACGGCGTTCACGTCAAAGAAGATAGTATCCCAGGTGGAGTACACAACCTGTTCGAAAGCGTGGAGGATGTACATTCGACAATTGTGCTGGTGGCTCTGTTGTACGGCTACGAGGAAAAGCAGCACGATAAAAACCACCATGAGTCATAAAAGGGTATTGAGATATATACGACACTTTTATTACTCAGATCTCATATCATAGCTAAGTATTACAGGCATCGTAGCACTGAAACAAATTCCAAGAGCATTTCTAAACCATTGACACTTGCATTTTCTGTACCCGTGCAGTTCTGCCACCCTTCTGATGGTCTCATGCACGTTCTCCACCCCATCAACAAGATATGTTACCGCTGCTGGAGGTCGTTCCCTTCACATGAACTGCCAGGGTTGCCATTTCATATAGAGGGCCATCATTGGAAGCATTCCCGAAAGCAACGATTAAATGTGTGTCGAACTGGGGTCGTTTTCAACCAAGGCTAGCGCCATACTAATTTTCGTGAAACGAATGTCCCCTATGTCACAGTTTTTATCTGAGGGTACGCAACCAGGTTCGGAAAGGATGTCAACACTTTTGAAATACCGGAGTTAACTTCTGTTTTCCACTTCGACAGTCCATTGTACGTGAAGTTCGGGAGTCCACTGTCTTTCTAGTGCTCACAACTGCTTGTTGACGCTCTTCGTGAAGTCCGTGCGATTCATTTAAGGAGAGTACAAGTCTCTCAAGTTCGGCTGCACATCTTTCGTAGCCTTCCCTGTCAAGGTCTGATCAATTTCGGTACCATTGGATAATCTCACCGGTGCGCCTTGGTTCCAGAGATGCCAAAATTGTAGCCACCCAGGTGCTCCATGAAACTCTCGGCATCCTCTATATCTCGCCCAGTAGCAATTCCCGAAACCAACGCGTGCATTGATGTACTTCATGCATTTGACTGTTTCGGCAGGAATGTTCTCCCCAGCTCTTTTCAGAGTACCGTAAATATCACTAATCACGGCGTAGCCATTTTCGAATATTTCGTTAACCAGCTTCTGAGGAGTTACTTCTTGGGCTCTAACTTCTGAGTTATACATGTTTTCAAAGCTTTCGAGAGGGTTCGTTTTGCAAATGGGTGTGGGTATACGAATGAGAAGGATGTGATTGATGTTCACAAGGTGTTTCGTAGTATAAAAAGAGTCTAAGAACGACCATATCCGGGTATTGTAGTACTGTTTTAAAAGTACTACGACGAGAAGCTTTTGCATCGATTTGCAGTAAAGAAAGGATGATTTAGTCATAAATTATATGTAAGGGTTCAAGTGGGTAAAGAAAACTATGAATATCTCAACATGAGCTTAGAAATCAAGATCAGTAAAACAACCTCCATTAAGGGTTGAAACCATAAAAGGTTTACCTTACTTTATACGGGTGACCCAAGTATTGCAAAGGCTTAGTTCTTCAGAAATATCACAATTTTGTACTTGTTTCGTTACTAGTATCGTGCACTTAATGATGTGGAATGACCCTTTCCATCTAGCAAAAACTTAGCCAGGTATTATGATAAGGATGTAGGATTTAAAGGGGCATACTTGAACCACAGAAGGACGAACAATATAAGTAATGTAATAGGAACAGGTCATTTCGATAAAGTAACTTTTATGTTTAACTATCTCTAAAAGGTTTACAACACCGAAAAGTCATGTGTTCTAACCTCAAAGCTGGGGAATGGGGACGGGATAACTTTTCCTTAACAACGTTGACGTAGTTTGTATGAAAAGGAGCGGGGTCACCGCCTACAATGTTTCTTTCTTGGCGGGGAAAAGTCGTAGAAGTACGCGTTTCTAAACTGAAAGTCGGAGAAAGAAGTAGGGAAGCCAAAGAGAGTTTTCCCATATGCAAGAAGTCGCCCAACGGTCTCTTCCAGGTTGAAAGTAGTACCTGTCTTAAGCGAAACTATCTTCAACAGCTCTTTCATTATTGTGAGCACAACCGTACTGCACTCCGTAGCGACTACGTCCATAGGAATGAAACCTCTTGAGACCCCGACGATGTTGAACGCTGATAGCCACACGAGCTTCTCATAATAGCTTACGAGAAATGTGTCTTCGTCGACAACCCCGCAAGTGAGATCCATAGACCTAAACCTGTCTGCAACGTTGGAGGCCCACTTTCCTGTTGCGACAGTGAGACCATCCGGACTTTGAGGAGTGACACCATCCTGCGGAGCTGCGTTTCTTGAGGGGACACCAACGTATAAGACAACTTTTGAACATTTGTCCACACCGAGCTTCGAAACCAATGGTATGATGTCTCCATTCTGGAAGAAAAACGAGATTCTCTCTGAGCGAATAAGGGCAAGCTTGAATTACGGTTTCCAGGGTGTTCGTTCTTCCACAAAACTAGTATCGGTACATCAGAAAGATGAGAGGTAGCAGCCATGCTGCAGAATTCGTGTGCGGAAATGACCGTGTCTTCTTCGTTATCCAGCATGGTACCTATACGCCCCCTTCCAACAATAACGGCCCGAGTCCTTCGGGAGGGAGATGAGGCCTGAGGGACGTCAGAGTATCTGAGACTCGGAGGCGGAGTTGGAGACATGTCGGACTGGGAGTTCATTGCAAGTGTTCGAATGTTTTTGTGTGACGATAGAAATGGAAGATGGGCGGAGAACTGCTGGGGTAAAGAGTGATACTTAAGTACAAACGGTTGAAAAGCGCAGAACGGGAACATGGTTCACTTTGTGAAAGTGAGCGAAATGTATGATATGTGATTGTACTGAATGAATTATAGGGCTTGTATGAGACGACAAGCCACAAAGTGTGATGATGTTTTATAAAAAGTAGCTGGAAGAGTAGAAAGTGTACAATGAATGAAACTGATTTCGAACCTGAGTTGTAAAGTAGTTGTAAAGTACGAGTTACGGGGATCTTGAATACAGGATGAAAGGAGCCATTTTGGCTTCATAAATGACGTGAACGGGTTCTATAGTTTTACTTAGATTGCCATAATTAAAAGGATGGAGTTGGGTTGCGCCCGAATACGTCTATAAAGGTCGTAGAAGCACTTATGAAGGAAGGAGTTGTAGACATGTTATTGTTGATGACAGTGGAGCCAGGGTTTGGAGACAGGCGTTTATGGAGGGTGTTCTTGATAAGGTGCGACATGCAAGGGAGTTGTACGCAAGAATAGGGATACAGGTGGATGGGGGTATTGGACTGA
Source organism: Gracilaria domingensis (assembly GCA_022539475.1). Classification (NCBI taxonomy): domain Eukaryota; phylum Rhodophyta; class Florideophyceae; order Gracilariales; family Gracilariaceae; genus Gracilaria; species Gracilaria domingensis. Next base: position 75,048 of record VCMS01000412.1, on the reverse strand, counting down.
GTACTGTGAAAGGAGTAGTGAAGGCCGGTGCAAACATTTCAGTTGCAGGATCTGCCATCTTTGGCTCGAGTAACCCATCTCATGTCATAGCTGGTTTTCGAAAGGTTGGTTAGAGATAGTAGCATAAATTTATTGTTTATTACATTGTTACCTTTACGTGTTATCACGACTATATTCTCCGTCTCCATTGGAGATGTATTTCTCTTGTAGCACAACCGGGAAAGGATGTGAGAGAACATCAATATATCCCCAGTGGGACGCTGAGAGGGAGGATGAACTACTCTACGTGCTATCATTGTTACCCATCCGGTGTCGAGTGGTGACATATTCTTTTTTTGTCACAACCCACACAGGATGTGACGGAAGAAGAACATGCCCCCAGTCGAGACAGAGGGTGAGCAACTCTAAGTACAATCACTAGTCCCTAGCTTGCCTCCACTGGCAATATCTTCCTGTTCTACTATAACCACGAGTAAGGTTATGGTGGAAGAGAAAAATATCGCCGGTCGAGCGAGGTGGGTGGGGATTATGTGAGCGCGAAAGAGGAGACAGAGAGGTGGCGCTTAAATAGTGGAAGGTGCGAAGGTGTACAGTAGATGTTTTGGCGGGAAATGGGATGAGGGAAACAGGGACAATCATGTTGCTGGATATAGTGCGTGTGGTTGGACAGTGGGGGTGGACAGCACAGCTTAGCTCGATTGCACTGTATCGCAGCGGAAACTTCGATCCAACTACTACTTCTTCTTCTGAAGATGTCGAACGGATACGTGAAGGATGAGGAGCTGTTGGCGCTGTTGGAGGGGAAGGAGTACCGCCGACGCCGTCACCAAAGCGGAAGAGGACGTGATTACGGCGGCTGGTCGTATGTCGCAGAAGAAGGAAGTGGCCGATGAAGGAAAGAAGTGTGAGTGAGGAGAGGGGATGGTGATGAGGTGGAGAAGGGTGTAGAATTGGAGGTGGAGGGATCGCAATGGAGAGAAGGGGTGCGGTGCATCTGAGTCAGTTAGAGGTTGGAGACCAGATAGAGAGTGGGGGCGGAGAGGGTGACAGGGAGATGCGGTTTGTGTGGGAGATGAAGGCGAGGGTGGGGATGTTGGGGTTGGTGATGAAGGAGCAACTGGACGATGGAATTGTGGAGATTGTAACGGAAAATGGGAGATGTGGTGCTGAGTGGGGGTGGTAGTAGTGTTTCGGTGAGGCGATTTCGAGCCTGTGGAATTCGTTGTCGGTATTTGGAGTGGAGATTAGAAATCATGTGTATGGATAGTGGAGTGTGCGGGAAGGGAGGTTGGAGAGTTGCGGGAGGAGAATAGGGTTCTGAACGAGAGGTTGGACGTGCTGGAGAAGGAGGTGAAGGAGCTGGGCAAGAGGCAAAGATTGGTGGAAGAGGAGACTGTGAAAGGAGGTGTGGAGGGAAAGACGGAGAAGGAAGTGTGGGAAGGGTGGCGGTGCAGAAGGGGTCCCCTGTTACACCGAAGACAAAGGGTGGTGGGTTGGGGATGGGAAGAGCCGTCTGAAGAAGAGGCGTAAGGAGATGAAGAAGGTGGTGGAGGAGGTGCCGCGGGAGGAGTCGGAGCTCCGGTGGTGACTGGGTTTAGGAGTGCGGCGGAGGTAGCGCGGACTGCGAAGGGGATTCTGAGGGGACAGGAGCAGAGAAGGATGGGAGGGATTTGAAGCCGTTTTGGGGCGAGGCGGGTATACGAGAAGGGGGAGGGTTGTCCACCTGACTTCTACAAATGACGTTTGCGGAGACGGAGAGAGAGGATGCGAACGCGTGATGGGCGAGAAATAGGTAAATAGCGGGGGTGGTGTGGACTGGGAAGAAGTGATGGGATGATTGAGGTGGGATGAGTTGCGATTGGCATTGCAACATGGGAGAAAATGGAAAGGCAAACTAGCACGAGTGCAGTTTTGAGAGAGGGTCGCGGAAAAGAGTGAATGGGTGGTGCGGCGAAGTAGAACCTCTACAAAAACTAGGGGACCCAAGAACTAAACTGCGCGAGATGGAATTTAATATTCCAAAATTTCTTAATTTTTTGAGAGCCAGCCTCTGCTATCCCCTCGCGCGCCCCAAATAGCCCCAAAACTAGCTTAGTTTCCAAAGCGAACAGACTATATTCCACTTTGCAGAACACAGACGTAGTTCGACGCGCTCGCCTGACCCGTAGGGGTGATAGGGAAACTGGTTCGGATTCATCGGAAGGATAGCAGATGTACTGTGATCCAGTCTTGATGCCAGGAATCTCTGTTCGCCTGAGTGTGTATCGCGCTTGCGAGGTATAGAAACCATGGAGTCGGTACCGCTCATCGTGGTCACGTATTTACGTATTCGCGTTTGCGCAAAACGTCTGCCTCGAAGTCGTTCTCGGGTCCAAGGAGGAAAAGATGTAGAGCAACGCATACCGCGTGGTAATCGGGATGATGCAACTCATATATTCAGGGGTGAGCCTAGGAGGATGCACTCCCAATGTATGAGTGGGACCCAATTTGGAGGCTACTTTTGGATGGCTTTCCCAGAATTTACCTGTAATCAGGGGCGCCATTGCTGGATTTTACCGCTAGGTGGACGCGTGTATGACACGACCGTGTGTGCATAGTATGGGAGGATAGGTGGTGCACCTGAGGCGCCTGACACTAATTAGCTACGTGTACAGACCCCTGCGGGTGTGCACCACGTGTACATAGTTGGTTTAGACCTACTTACGTGAGCTCGACCTCACCGTCGTCAGCACCTTTGTAAAGTAAACCCGAGTACTCCCCAAGTGAACTCTTTCTCGAGTAGCGCTTTTTGAGTGGACTGCGCACCAGGGAGGCTCTGGCGCCACCGCCTACGTGGGTTATCGCTCTCACGAGTATAACTGCGTCTGGTAACGTGGTCCTACCCTCTCGGTATCCCTGAAGAACATCTGTCGTTGATGTCAGTACTTGCGAGTCATATCGAGGAGGTATCAGACTCGATTACGATGTGATCCGACTCTGTATAGAGTTTAGCCGTGGTTACGGAAACCCGTGCATCCTGTTGGAGAATCTCCCCCCGCTCCAGGCACAGTGCTGAGGAGGCTCTACCCGTCGCGTGTGGGTGTTGGTTGTTTGTTGTTGTTGTTTGTTGCTTTCCTTCTCCGGACTACACCTGCCATTGGTCGCGTCGCATCGTTGCCGATACCACCCGATCTCTAGAGTTTCTCATCGTTCCCCACGATCGTACCTGCACTTCTGTAGGTATAGCCAGTGCCACTTTGGTCTTACACCCGAGTTAGGGTGGTACAGAGGGCTCTGTCACTGGTCTACCATCTCGCAAGAGAGCGGACCTTCGGAAAGTCTGGTCCGTTTTCACTCTTCTGAGTTTCCTTACAGTGCGTTTGCTCTCTCGTTTGCTGTTTCGATACAGCCAACGTCTGTCTCTTGCAGATGCTAGTTTTTGGCGAGGGTCGTCCAGAATGTGGCAAGGGTCGTCCAGTAAATTTTTTGAAAAATATCGAGATCAATTATTTCAAAATTTGAAGATAATTGCTTGGGTCGTCCAGAATCGCTGTGCAGTAAATACTGGTGGGTTTTCCACTCGTGCTAGTTCTTTAGTCGACGGCTACCTGAACGGTATTTCGCGAAGTCTAGGTTCAGTTTCTATTAAGGTGCACATTACACGATACCTTCTGCGGAATGATACCCTGCAACGCATGGAATACTAGTGCTAGTACAGATGATGCCCATTATGAAATCATACCGTTTTATTCGTATCTATTCTTCTATCGACCGCTTTTGCTAACCACTACTTCGCTATATTACATGTACCATATCCCCATGATGGAGCGGGTGTAGGCGCAATCTGCGGCAGATGCCGCAGACTGCACCTCCACCATCGGCTGTATCGGTAGAACAAATACGCACTCCGAGAGGATGAGGCGCGAAGCGCCTCATCCTCTCCGTTCCTCATGTAGGGAACCATGCCCAGATGCATGTTCCCTACTTGAGGAACCTGCACCTGCAACTCGTGAGCTACGTCCGCATCAAAAGTCATTTACCTGTATACGCAAGCAGAAAGTATCCATAAGTTAGTCAATTCTCCGTTGGATGCATTTGAAATGCGATGGAACCTACCATTGATAAAACAAAACAGAAACGTTGAGCTAGAAAAGTCGAGGGACCTAGTAACCCGCAAAAGGAAGAAGAAGAAGGAAAGGGATCGGTTAGATTACCAGCCCACCATCATCGCAAAGCGCGAAAGGTGTCGAAGCGAGAACTCACAAGCAAGGACACCAAGAATGCCCATGCAGCAAACATACCGCAAGATGCGATAAACGAAAGAGCAGTCTATGTCCCAACCAAGCACCAGAATCTCTTTCCCGAACAGTCAGACATCGATCTTGAGAGACGAAATGAAATTGGTGGTGTACCTGTTACGCAAGCAGAAATTATCTATAAGTTAGTCATTCTCCGTTGGATACATTTGAAATGCGATGGAACGTACCATTGATAAAACAAAACAGAAACGTTGCGTTAGAAAAGTCGAGGGACCTGGTAACTCGCAAAAGGAAGAAGAGAAGGAAAGGGATCGGTTAGGTTACCAGCCTACCATCATCGCAAAGCGCGAAAGGTGTCGAAGCGAGAACTCACAAGCAAGGACACCAAGAATGCCCATGCAGCAAACATACGCAAGATGCGATAAACGAGAGAGCAGCCTATGTCCCAACCAAGTACCAGAATCGTCTATCCCGAACACTCAGAGATTCAAGATCGCCAAGGAACCAACTTGGTTTGTTGCGCAGTAGGCTCTAGCTTCTCGCGTCTTGGCGCTACTTTTGAAAAGTAGCGCAAGAGGCGAAGATAGAGCTATGGCGCAACGAAATGAACCATTGTTCGCGTACTTACAGTCGTCGCTTTGGGTTACCGGGTTCCCGTTTTCACCCTTCAATCGTTCTATATCTTGGAGAAATAGAAGAAGTTGAGGGTGAAAACTTATTTCCTGCCGTTTGCATGTCGCAGAGCGCGAAGAAACGTGGTGAGGATTGGTTAGTTTAGAGCAAAGATACGTGGAAGGATATGGAAGAACGTACGAATAGACTGCACGGAATACATCCATGAGATACGGATGATGTCCGCTTTATGGCGTTCTACTCCGGCGGAGTAGAACGCCCGACGGTAACGGTATGTCGGACGCCGGAGGCGCGGCGGCGGCGGAGGGAAGAGATTTATTTTTCTGTGCGAGACTGGACAGGTGTACAGCGTACAACGTTGCGAAACCACAGGTTTATAACCAGTGGTAGATAATACGAGAAGTACACCTTGTGTTGAGGTCGACGTTACCTACGTTCCTTTTTGAACGAAAGCACGTGATTTAAACTCAAAATATATTCTCCGTTCTCAGCATGACGTCGATCTTGACTGTCGCTCGACCTCCTTTCCCTTCTTACAACCATCCCTTGCAGTCTTTGTCGTCGTTTCTCGTCATTTCTTCTTTCCCATGGTCTACTACTGTACACACAAGAAGCGTGGGTGCCCCTTCGTTACTCGCCGAGGAGTCTTATCTCTTCAACAGCATGTCAACCATTGCCCGTTTCGTCTGAAAGCAGCGCTGGAAGACGACAATAGCCGGCCCATTCGGAGAAGCAGGCGTCTCAAGCTTTCCGCGCCCGCGCCCGCATCTTCCGAAACGGTCACTGCCCCTTGTCGCCTTCCCGAGCCTTCGGTGTCGAGGACATCGTCGACCCCACTCCGTGCGCCCCTCTCATTCCGGACACTTCGCATTGTGTTTCTCCTTCCCCGGGTCCCGCGTCATTAGAGCGAGAACACGGAAGCAGTTCCCGCCCAGTGCCTTCTGAGAAGGCCCTCGTGATTTGCATATGGATTATCTCACGGTTTGTCTGGCTTCAGTAGCTTCCAACCTTGGTCATCGTGAGGCAGACGAGCTAATTGGGCTACTTCGGGACCCGCGATTCTCGCAAAAGCGATTCAACGAGACCATAACAAGTTCCAAGCGCTGTACAGAACTGAAGAACGCCATTTTCGAACGATACGCCTCAAAGGACGGTTTCAATCGCAGAACTGTCTCGCCAGAAGGATGTCAGTTCAGCCCACCATCTACACGAGAGACCCCGTTCAGACACTTGTTAAACAGCTCCAATTGGCTAACAACGAAAACACATTCTTCCACCCTATACCTCAGACCCACTGCACGAAAATATCTCACCCCATGTCCGGCTCTCTCGCAGAGACGCCATCTCAAAACTTAAGGAAGTAGTGAGGGCTCTTTGGATAGTAGAATAGCGTGGTACTCCCAAGAAATAAGTTAAAGGGAATCTTTCGTAGGTCATCTGCAGGTATGCACCGATAAGTCTTCAACAACTCTAAAGAAAACATCGGTTACTGCTTATCCTCTTCACCTCATCTTTCTCAACTTCTCCGACGAGCTACGACGTAAGCGCATCCGTGATGACCTCACAGTAGTGGCATACTTTCCTACAACACTAGTACAGTTTTCGCATCTGAACTTCAGATGCGAAAAAACTGTACTTGAAGCAGACCCAATCCCATTCCTCTCTAGGAAGTCTCTACGCGATTCCAGGATGCACATCCTTCAAGAATCTTTTCGTCAAATCTTGTAGCAAATTCTAAATCTAATGCAAAAAGGTTTTCATTTCATCGGCGAAGACGCACTATATCGAGTGTGCCTTTTTCTGCAAGTTTTGTGCGGATATTCTGAGGCTAAGGACATTCTGTCTACTCTTCCTGGACCAAAACGCAAAGCCCTTGTCGTAGATGCAAATCCCCTCCCTCATCTTTATGCAGTAATGTTCTTACGTCATTCACTGGACCCTCTCAAAACCACACTAAAACTTTTAGTGATAGTTCTTGAAGAGTCAGAAGACATACTCAGTTATTCTCGAATATGCAAAGAAAGGCGAAGGAGAAAGAAGTTTACGTCGTGCAAGGAGAGGAGATCTAAGTCGGATACTCTCATGCGTTCTAATTCCATATCTCTTATTCTGTCGTGCATCAAAACCTCCTTGACCGTAAGATTCATCCAGGGGTTATTTCCATGCAGTCTGTTCGGAACAAGGAGAGCTCTCTTTGAACAGTTACGCAACTTGCATCTCGGCATATTGAAACCGATTAATACTCCAGAAATCGAGAGACTGTAGTCCGAGACCCTAAGCACTGCAATAGAATCATCCGCGTCACGTTCATTTCGAACGATACGTACTCAAATCCAGAACTTTACAAACGCAAATCTATCCCCCATGCAATGCAAGTTTCTGCAAGAGGTTTGCATATAGATTTGTTTACGCCGAAGAAAGGTAGGTACTGAATGGAACCTTCATTAAGGCAGATCTCCTTCGAATGATGGATGCCAAAACATACAAAGACATTGAAATGTTTTTGCTTTCATGATGGAATTCTTTGAAATCTGATAGCGAGCGCAGGACACGGCCCCAATCAGAACAATTTCTCTCAGTACTCGGACGTCGCTTGGACTACTTATAGGTTCAATCGTGGCCCATGGTGTAGTGAAAGCTCTATTTCGTCTCTAAGGTGGCAGATTGAAGCCTTTAAATGCTCCTCGACAAAGTGGTCCGCAGCACCCAAAACGAGTTCACTATGATTCGGATTCATCGCGCTCTGATTCGAGCGGCATGACTGAAGACAGTTCGTCAGATTCATCTGATAGTGATGACAACGGTCATAGGTCACGTTCGACACAGTCGAAAGCGACGCAGTCTACTCAGGCAGTGATGAGATCACGCGTGAAAGACGGCGCCACTTGGGACTCAAAGAGTTAAAGCCGACGGACCCGCTCTACACAAAGCTGTGTCGTACCGCTACTATCGGTTGGAAGATGTTACTTCGAATCGCTCCTCGCGAGAAACCGGTAAGTGAAGGACTACATTCGAAGGTTGAATGTTACCCTTGAAACAAGGAAGTTCTCAGCGACAGATCCTATCCTTATCTTGGATTTCCTTGCCAGGTTCGTCTAGGAGGCCGATATACTCGGTATGAGTGAAGCACAGGCATATGTGGCACTGCCGTACTTCCTAACAGGGACTGCGGAAGATCAGTACAACTCAGTTCGAGGAACCTCGAGAGCCTCGGAAGGAGGAGTCACGTGTTGGCCGGAAGCCGTGAACTACCTTCTCAGGTCGTACGCGACTTCAAACGCGATTTACAGCGCTACTCTTGCTGTTCGCGACACTAGACAGAAGAGTGGAGAATCTGAAACGGTTTATTCAACGCGGTTGAACAAGCGTTTCACCGATGTGGTAATGTGATTCCGCACAGGAGCGGTGTACCATGTGTTGATGGTTTGGACCCCACCATTCGGTCGTTGGTCGCTCGCCGACGCGAGGAAAAACGCCGAATGACGTACCTAGAGTTGGTTAATTACGCCCAGGCGGAAGGAGAGACGTATCGAGCCCGCAACCCGGGCAGCGCCGCTCGAAAGCGCTACTCGCGGAGAGTTCGTCACCATCGATGTCGGTTTTGCGACGTGAAACCGCTGTCGGTGATGCTGATAACGTCCACTTCATCGGAAGTAACCCCGATTCTTACGGATCTACGGACCTGCCGTCAACCTCGATTCCGAGCACGGAAGAAGACCCCGCATTGTATGCCCAAGGTGTCCGGGTGCCTGCAGCCCCGCTGCCTTACGCTAACAATTCGTCGCGTCTGAACCGTCCAGGTGGAAGGACACAGCACCACAACGTCGAGTGGACAATCGCCCTCGCGACAAACCGGCCTCGGTCATATGTACCAGTGCTACCTTCCAGGTCACGTATCGACGCAGTGCGTATTTCCGCCGTCGCACAGGCCAAAAATTATTGCGTATTACGACGCCCTCACGCCCGAGGAAAAGGAATCTGTTCCACGAAAGGAATATGATAAGGCCAGAGCTGAACTGGGATTACCGGTTCCGGTCTATGCTCAGCCCTCCGTTCCGGCACAGGCACCTTCGAACCAGGTTCAAGGCGAAGTACCCACGCATGGAGTTCAGTTAGGCCCCCCGAACGGAGTTCACGCACCGAATTCGGTGAGCGCCGTTCAGAAAAACTGACTTCGGGAGTTTCCCCTACGGGAGGGGCGCCTTCCGAGCCGAAGTTGAAGGCGCCCGAGGCGTCACAGCTTCGCTCCCCAGCTGTTAGAATCCTTTCAAGGATAGCGGCTACAACTGACGTGAGCTCAGAACACCTTTCGGTTCAACGTCGTCCGTGGATACGTCCCGTAATCTCCGTATTCCGGAAAGAGTCTTGTGATGGCCAAGAGAAACTACAAAGTTTATGCCGATCTTGGCTTGTCTAACTAGTTCATGGTTCGACAGTTGTCTGTGTTGGATACAGGAGCTGCACCGAACCTGATTCACCTGAGTTGGTGCCACCCGCGCTACGGATGAAATTCGTCATGGTCCAGGTTTGGACATCGCGGATGCCAACAATAACCCGTTGCTACTCTTGGGTACATACCTCTCATGGTACGATTAGGAACCTGTATGGTTAAAGTGGATTTCATGGTTTGCAAAAGCATTGCCGCACCGGTGATACTCGTTGTGACTTTTGTGATCGTTTTGTTGAAGCGATTCGACCTCGAGCTCCAGTTGTTACCATGGATGATGTTCCGAAATACCGATTGTAAGGAAACCGCTAAGAGAGCTACACGCAAGCGCGTCCCGCTCCCTGCTGCACAGGAAGTTCCAACCGTCGACCCGGTATCATCTAAGCTCCATGTGGCTCATGCCATCGCAATCCCTGCGCAATCCCAAGTTTGGTCACCATAACTACTAAGCAGTCTGGTCTACGCGTGGTACAACCATTGCCATCATTGTATGATCAGAAGCAACTCGCTTTGGCGAACGGAGTAATCTCGGTGGAACCGGACAAACCATTCAGAGTTTTGGTCGCCAACTTTGGCACAACCGACAGTGGTTAGCTAAAAACCAAATCCTTGTACCACTCTCCCACACCCTGCTGCCATCGTACCGACGAGATACCCGTGCGGATGTTCTCGGTATAACCGATGCTAAGAGGGGAGGATCAGCGGAAACCGCTTTTACCGCATCGGTTACCCCGCGAGCGAAGTTACCGAATCGCTGGCACCACCGAGGGTGAAGCGTTCCACCAGAACGGAAGATACAGACCCTGTCAAGGAACTGGAACAGTTGAATTTTGATCATGTACCTGAATCTCATAGAGTAAGCTAAGAGAAATGTTGAGGAGTTCACACCATGTGGGATGGATTCCTTGGACAATTGGAATCACGGAACACCGTATTGACCTACTTCCAGTACTAGCCCCATTTCCCAACACCCATACCGAACTGGTCCCAAAGCTAGGAAGAAGAGCAATCTCAGGTTGAGAAGATGTTACGCGCTGGCGTCATAGAGGCGGCTCAATCCGCTTGGGCCTCACCCATGGTGCTAGTTCCAAAAGCGGACGGATCATGGCGATTCTGTATTGATTACCGTCGTCTAAATTCGGTCACCGTCAAAGACGTTTATCCCATACCCAGGATGGACGAATACATTGACTCGCTTGGAGTGCTACAGTGTTCACCGCCTTGGATGCCAATTGGGATACTGGCAAGTTCCGATCCGTGAAAAGGATAAGGACAAAACTGCTTTTGTGTGCCACCAAGGTTTGTACCGGTTTAAACGAATGCCGTTCGGATTAACCAACGCACCGGCTACGTTTCAACGTGCTATCGATATCCTCTTGGCTCGATTCAAGTGGAAGACCTGCTTGGTGTATCTTGACGATATCATCGTGTTCTCCGATAACCTTGATGACCACTTAACACACGTTCGGGACGTCATGAGAGTCCTCAGGACGCGGGCATTACGCTGAAACTCAAGAATGCAGTTCTTCACAATTCTGTCAAATACCTAGGGCATATCATTCACCTGGACAGCTCTCAGTTGACGCATTCGCGTGAAGTCGCTGAAGAAGCGAAACACCCTACGACACAAACGGAACTCCGCAGTTTTCGGGTCTTTGTATGTATATCGGCGTTTTGTCCCGATTCGCAATATTGCGACCCCCCTTAACCACCTTTGAGAAAAGTCAACCAGTTCAACTGAACCCCTAGGCGACGCGGAAGGTCTGCCTTTTCGATTAATTGACGCATAACGTCACCCCAATCTTGGCTTTGCCTAAGCTAGGACTTCCATTCGAATAGACACTGAGCCAGTGCACACCAGGTGGTGCGCCTGTTTCAGGTCACGGAGACGGCGTGAGACATCCAATTGGATACTGCGCGATCCTTGAACGTACACGAACTAACTACTCATTTCGGAGAAAGATGCTTACGTGTATGGCTCTAACTACACTGAGCCATATCTTATGGCAACCATTTTACGTACATACGACCACTCATCTCTCGATGGCTCATGGAAATCTCGAACCATCAGACGCTGATGCGTTGGGCTTGAGGTTATCGGAGTTCGATTTCACAGTTACGTACAAAAAAGGAACGTTGAATCCGCAGGCAGATCACTCTCCCGCTTCGAACAAATGCAGAAGCCGCACCAGTTACGATCTGACATACCATGCTTTATGTGGAAGAACAAGCAGTTGGGTCGCAATCTTTGTCGAACGAGCATCTGTGACGCATCCTGCTCACTTCTGAAAGTTGGATCCCTGGACTGATCTTTTGTACCATTCACTCCCGAGGAGATGATCCGAGAACAGCCAAGACGAATGAGTTTGTACGCTTGAATTCCGCGCTCGTCTCAAATGGAGGAGATTCGTATACCTTTTCTCAGCGTAACGATCAGTGGTACCTTAGTTGGGTGAAGCGTATCTCAATTTGGTCCCATACTCGCCTGCAAAACCGGTTTGTGTTGTCATGACACCACAATGTGAAGGTAGGCAAGCCCACCCAGGCAGATCGAAAAAACTATACTTGACCCTGCCGTAAAGGATTTTAACTGGCCGTCAATGGCATGACTGCTACGCCAGTACGACGCTCTTGCACCAGTGCGCTAAGAATAACGTGAACTCCGTAATACTCGAAAAGTAACCTTTCCTAGCTACGGTCTCCTTTGGAGTTTATCCTATCGATATCCTTAGAATTGATCAGAACCGCCAAGAGGTTAATCCGATCACCTTCTGTTATCACGATTGTTCTCTAAGTTGGTACGACAGTCCCGCTGAAACGGATTACGGCCACCTTGTGCACAGCTTTTGTCACCCACTGAATCTTTGTGTACGTCCACCGGTTCATCTTTTATAGATAACGGTTCACAGTCACGTCGAAGTTTTTCCAGGACGTCTGTCGGATCTTGAGTGTCAAGAATCGTATTACGACCACCTACTACCCCCACAACAAATGTTCAGTGTTAGAACGATTTAACCGTTTTACCATGCTGAATGCATTAAGATCTTATGTGGCAGATCATTCCTAAGGATTGGTATTTGTACGGACGCTACTTACGTAGTGCAACAAATCACGCAAAAGTCCTACCGGGTAATGAGGCTTAGCACCTTTAAGTTGGTATTGTCCAAGAGTACCGCCCACCGGTTGCCGAGTTCCGATGTGCTCAAGAAACTCTTTCTACGTACCCGTCTGTTGGGTTATACAGGAACGCTTGGAAGGATTGGTTAAAAAAAAAAACCAAAAATGGTACCGGTCGCTCGCACAAGCGATGGATAAGGCGCAGGCCGCTTATAAGCGCAACACTTCAGATGCCGCAGGTAAGACCCAATTACCAAAGCGTCAAAACCAGACATATTGGCATTTCTCCGCAAAGAATTACTATAATCTCGGAAGAAGTTAACGCCGCCAAAGGCTCTCGCCCTTATCGCGGAAAGACCCTACAAGGTTATTTCTGTCACGGAGACGGATACCGTAGTATTTGATATGCAAATCACATTCCTCCACGAACGCATAGGGCGTTAGAAACCGGTCGCGCTGCCCCACCAACCCCCTTCCAGCGTTAGGGAACGAGTCCTAACCCAACTGGTGTAACGACGCCGAACAGGGCGTTACGAAAACAGGTCGTATTCTTCGCGCCCTGCGACTCTCGCCCTGACGCGCGCTATTATCGGATCTCCGAATCATGAATCACCCACGCCGGTAGCCACAACCCGTATGCGGGAGACGAAAGGAAAATCAACTAGAGTTGCCCCCCCCCGAACGTCGTGGCTCCCCCGTAGCACCGCCTAAGGAGGGGAGAAGAGTACGGAACCCGCTTACACGGCGTCGCACGGTCACACTGTTGGCAAAGGACCGCAACCAACTACCAGCGTCTCTACCGATAGCGTCTGATGCGTGCGCCAGGCGCTTGTACCTCGTGTGAACTCCGTCGAGTTCATTGAGCAATGCGCTGAAACGACACGACCCAAACCCAGGTGGAGCACACACCGCGATGGAAACGACGTAACCCGTCGGAACACACAAAACTGAGTGAGGTCACCACCCGGCAGGAGCGGAGAAAGACATATCTGTAGACCCGGCTTCCCGGAGAACGCAGACGCAAGCCGGTAGTCACTCAATGTTACCCGACCGGTTGTTAACCACCGTAGTGGAGGAAACGAGAAGTTCGTATTCACCCGCGTTATATGGGAAAAACAACCTTGAAGGTGAAGTACGAAGTACGATTTGAAACCGTCGATGGTGCACCCACTCCGCGCGCAGAGGACTCTGACACACCCAATGAGAGTAAACACGTTGTGTGACGTGGTGACGTACGAAAAGCAACCGCCGACGCCGGAGCTGCTGACGAGTAATCTGCGTACGCGAGTACCACACGTGCACCGTGCACGATGTATACGGTCGCCACCGTAGGCGGAACGGACAACCTGTTAGGTAACTCGTGGCTCACAAGGCCATCGCTGCGCCAACGGAGAAAGGCACGCATATGCACCGGTGATTGTCAATCCGCCTTCCATGGCGCACGAGGAGACCTGCCGTTCTCCGTCGCACGACGATCCTTCTGGATAGCAGAGGAGTCAGAAATCCCGAAGCTACCGTTGAAGGTCGGCTCAACCAGAAACGAGCCGAAGCTCGTTCAGACTCAAGAAGGAGAACTTCAAAAAACCTTCAGGTTGCAAAGTATTGGACGCTCCTGGCGCGTAAGGGGTAGTGTGTCGCGCAGCGAGAACTCCTATGAGTCAGTTGACTGGTTAAGTCCAAGAGAAACCCCTCTAGAGTTAGCCGCCACCACCGCGCCACCCGCGAAGGTACGAAAACTACAATGGGGTGAAGAGAGCAGTCAAACACCGAGCTGTTACCCGCAGGACATACGTGATCGAACGTATGCGTACGTCATGTTGTAGATCACCGATGGACGTACTGACCAAGTGCCGATGGTATGGCTACTCCACCGAGGAGGAACCATGGAGCCGGTCGAGCACCTACCTAGTCGAAATCGTTTCATTACCACCGTCGCACTCGTCAGCTTTGCCGTCCAACCTGGACCAAGCTCCAGGGGTATTAAGAACGTTTCCCGCGTGAGGAGCTTCAACTATACCGAGCGGAAGACTGCAGAATGGAGGTGACCCCTTCTGTGTGGGATGAATGAATGGAAGAAGACCAATGAAGCGGTTGAATACTGAACTAGAAAAGTAGAAGAAAGAAGAAGAGCTACCTAAATGGCCGTCTTTACGATTTAAAACGGTTAGAGTAGAATAAGCACCAAAGAAGTGAAAGTCACTTGAACACAGTGTGATGAAGAAGTAATCGAAATCGATCAAGTTTCTTGCGGAGACAGCCAAAACGTGAAGGGAAAGTTACAATAGATGGTCTTTACGTCTATCTTATACTGAGCGACCAAGTCCTCAGCCCTGCTGGTCATTCTTACACACCGATGAGGGACCGGCACCGGCCGCTACCGGGGGACCCTGCAAGGGTGCGAACGGCTAAGCCGTATCCCTGCCATAGGGTGAGATGATCGAGGCACGATAATTCCAGCGTTCTGAAGACTGTGCGCGCAACATCGCGATGTTCGCCGAGAATCTCCCGAGCGACCGGAGCTGTCGGCCGGAAGGACCGAGGAACGGTAGCGCCGCACAGGGCCGACCCACCACCGGAACACTCGCTTGAGTCGAACATTCCAACCCAAACAGTGAGCCGGTACCAAACGCCGCTGGCTGCAACAACCTATTCGCCGCGGTAGGTCGTTCACCAAAACTCCTGGTTCCATCTCGACGAGTGCTCCCGCCGCCTCTCCACCAATCCCATTGTTCGGATCACCAGATCTACTGGGCACCCAGTTGCCTCACTGAACATGAACCCAATGGGACTGTCTGGATCGACCGTGTGCGGTTCGCTACCACTCGGCATTTACGCGCTAGTCGTCATCGTACCCTCCCATGGGTCGTAATACACGAAATCTCCTTGCTGTGGATGTCTGCCTACCTGGGTGAGAGTCGATATACGACGAGACCTTCCCGCGTTGCGAACGGCGCCACGTCTCCCTAATCGCACGTCGCACATTCGATAACATCAAGATGTCTAATGGATCTCATCCACGTTCTCTTCAGGACCCCAACGACTGTTGCAAATCCAGCGGAGCGGATAATGCTGCGAAGCATCGCGGAATATACCAAACACGGTAGTTGTGTAAGCCTCCCAGAGGAGAAACGCTGCTACGCGTGCCGCCACTCCCGGTCTACGAGACCCCCACCATCCTGAACGCGATCGACTGATCAATCGAGCCAGATGTAACTCATAGCACGGAGCAGTTCTGCCAAAACACCCTTTGCGTACTCCACATCACGCACAATCTAGGTAGAGGAAGAGAACCGTTCCACAAAGCCTGCGTCTGACCTCTCGGTTCCTCGATCATTCGGTACGGAATCAGATACCATCGACGGAACGAGCTTCCGCTCAAACCGAAGGTTGACGAACCCACCCTGAAGCGTTCTTGCGAAGATAACGGAACTCCGCTCGGAGTTATGGCCGATTCCAGGCACAACATCAACCTCGATGTGGTCGCGGCCATGTCACCATCTACCGCGCTCATCGCGATCGGAAACGCGCCAATTGTCTCCAAGCGACTTCACCGAACAGTTACGTAGAACGAGT
Organism: Gracilaria domingensis; assembly: GCA_022539475.1. Classification (NCBI taxonomy): domain Eukaryota; phylum Rhodophyta; class Florideophyceae; order Gracilariales; family Gracilariaceae; genus Gracilaria; species Gracilaria domingensis. The sequence goes on along the minus strand of VCMS01000412.1, from coordinate 59,040 downwards.
AGCGAACCCATTATGACTGGTATGGAAGCCAGGTGCTCGAGTGCACTCGAACTGAGTCTCTTGTTAACTCCAACTCGCGTGTTCGCGCTGCGCGGTGTTCAGGTTCTCACCCTCGCGGGTTATCGTACCGGAGGAGCATCTGAGTCGAATCGCTATCGAACTTTCAATTCTGGGGAGTTGCACTACCCTAACGGGCAGACCGGCCCGGTAGGAAGCCGTTATTCGGGCATACGACTCCAGGAGAGTGTCATCGGTTAATCAGCTTACCGGATGAAACCACGGTGCACGCTGGAACGCAAACCCATCACGGAGGGATCGCGTACTATACGAGAGATTCCCTCGAATCCAACCAGCCTTGGTTCGCCGATCAGCGGCATCGCTTGCGCGAATCCATAAAGAACGGTTCACCGGACCATCGCGTTGAGACTTGAGGCAGTGGCAGCCGTCGCAGAACCGGCTGAGTGGTAGTTCGACGCCAGGCTCGCCTGACCGTCGGTATGAGAGGAAACTGATTCGGTTCATCGAAATGACAAGATGACTGTACTGTGAATCGACATGTTATCGGATACTTGAAACTCTAGTTCGCTGAGTGTGTACGCAGTGAAAGGTATAGGAAACCGAGAGTTCGTACCTTTCTATGACTGTGACGTATTTACTGTACTTCGCGTTCGCACAAAATCAAGCCTCGAAGTCGGTCTCGGCCTCTAAGGAGGGACGGAGATGGTAGAGCAAACCAATTTGCGTGATTATCAGGATGATGCGCCTCAATATACTCAGGGATGTGATACGAGGAGCACTCGAAGATTATGAGTTGGACCCAATTTTGGTCGGTTACTTATTGGAATGGCTTTCCCACAGTGTACCTGTAATCAGGTTGCCATGCTGGCCAATACCCTAGGTGGACGCGTTACTACCACACCGTGTTGGCTATTGCTATCTTACGGAATATGTAGTACCTGAGGTGCCTGACACTGGGCTAGCCACGTGCTACGGACCCCTGCGGGTGTGTGCACCACATTACATATTTAATTAGTTTAGACCTACTTATTAGCGAGCAGACCTCGTCGCGCCAGCACCTTTGTAAGCTCAACCCAAGCACTCAAGTGAATCTTGTGATCGAGTAGCGCTGCTCCTGAGTGGACTCTACACGAGTGTAGGCTCTGGCAGCCAACCGCCTACGTCTTTATCACTCTCGTGAAATATAGCCACGTCTGTTACCGGTAGTCATACCCTCTCATGTACCTTGAGGAAATCTATCGCTTGATTCGACCTGAGGGTCGTACCCGAGAGGTATAGGACTAGATTACGAAGTGTCCGACTTCTGTAATAGAGTTTTGCCGTGTTTACGGAAACCCGTGCATACCGTGAAGCCGATCTCGCCCCGCTCCGGCACAGTCGAGGAGGCCTTCCGCCCCCCCCCCCCCCCACCGTCGCGTGGGGTTGTTGTGTTGTTGTTGTTTCTGTTTGCTTCTCCCTCTCTCGGACATACACCTGTCATTGTCGTGTTCATCGTTGTCAGATCACCACCCCTGTCTCTTGCGATTTCTCATCGTTTCCTCCACACGTGCCTTAAGCACCTTCTGTAGCGTATAGCCAGCTTGCCACTTCCGCCTTACAACCGATGTTACGTTGGTACTGAGGGCTGCTGTCACTGCTGCCATCTCGTCACGAAGCCGGACCTTCTGCACAGTCTGGGCGGTTTCACTCTCCCGAGTGCCCCACAGTAGGTATTTGGGCCGCCAAAGTTCTAGAACCTCCAAAAACCATAATGAGCAAAAATCCAGCCGCCGGATGCAAAGTGTCCATACGGTGTTGAACCGCACATCCCCCATATTCGGCTGACATATCGCGGGTATTGGCGCTTGGTTCGACGGAGAACGAATGGGCGGAAGGGGGAAGGATGTTTGCCCGAGTTCCCTATCGGGGCACCACAAGGATTCTAAAGCACTGCGAGGCCCGGTTTTGTGAGCCGCAGACTGAAGAATTATCATTCTGTGATCGATGCGCCGAGCACGTCAGAGCTGTTCAAAGACAGATGGAAAGGTGAGGAGCAATAGGCCAACTGCCCTGCCGTTCCGAGTCGTAGAAGCTCAACGAAAGGGCCGTAAGTTGTTATCGCCAACATACGCGAGCGAATTCCACGTCACGGCCAGGTTACCCATCGCATCATAATGTGTGACGATCTCCAAACACACTCCGTCAGACCCAAGCATGAAAAATGATTTGGGCCGTCAAAACGGAGATCGCGAACTGGCCTCCAAGAAGAGCGCAGACATGTTTGGCAGGAGGGTTATCATCTTACTGCAGGTACAGAGCTACGACTGGTGCAAGGGTGGCGAGAACTCGACTTAGTACGACGGCTTGGCGTCTCGGTGCTAACAGCCGTCGACGTGTCAAACTAACAATATCTTTCGGTATACGTGCATAAGCGCCATTAAGTCTCAGGGTTTACGGC
>VCMS01000412.1:18695-56500 GCA_022539475.1 Gracilaria domingensis | reverse complement strand
CCCGTTGCGATGTTCTCGGTATAGAACCGGCTACAGGAGGGGGAGGGATCAGCGGAAACCGCTTTACCGGCATCGGTCTATCCTTCGGCGGCGAAGTTAACCTGAATCGCTGGCACCTGAGAGGAGTCACAGCGTGCCTCACCTATATGGAACGGCAAGATACGACCTGTCAGGACTGGCAATTGAATTTAATGATCTGTCACGCTGAATCTCATAGAAGGAAGTCTAGAGAAATGTTCGAGGGAGTAGAAGAGCCCCTTAGATTTATCGGAGAGAGAGCAAGGCAACTCCCATGTGGGATGGATGCCCTCGGGAACAATTGAATCACGGAACCGTATTGGAACCTACTATCGCAGGTACTAGCCCCACTTTCAACAATCCTATTACTATCGGACTGGTCCCTCATACTAGGGAAGACAAGCGCAATCTCCACGCTCTGAGACCGGAGACTAGTTAACGACGCATGGCAACATAAAGAGGCGGCTCAATCCGCATTGGGCCTCACCTCGTGTGCTATACGTCCAAAAGAGCGACTGGAGATATACGCCGGTCGGGATTCTGTACTTGATTCACCGTCGTCATAAATTCGGTGTCCACCGTCCAACACGACGTTTAATCCCATAAACCCAGGTAATGCGACGAATACATTGACTCGCTTTGGGAGTGCTAGCAAGTGTTCACCGCCTTGGATGCCAATTAGGGATACTTGAGCAAAGTTCTCCGAGCCGTGAAAAGGATAAGGACACAAAACTGCTTTTGTGTGCCGACCAAGTTTGTACCGGGTTTAAGCGAATGCCGTTCGGATTAACCAACGCACCGGCTTACGTTTCAACGTGCTATCGATATCCTCTTGAGCTTCGACTTCAAGGTGGAAGAACCTGCTTGGGTGTATCTTGACGATATCATCGTGTTCGTCCGGATACCTTTGATGATCAACTATAACAGCACGTCCGGACGTCAGAAAGCAGTCTCAAGGGACGGCGGGCATTACGCTGAAACACTCAAGAAGTGCGAGTTTTTCACGAGTTCTGTAAATACTAGGGCATAAATCATTCGACTGGACGCTCTCAGTTGACGCGTTCGCGTGAAGTCGCTGAGGAAGGCGAACACCCTACGACAAAACGGAACTCGCGCAGTTGTTTCTGGGTCTTTGTACACTGTATATTGTTGGAGTTTTGTCCCGAACTTCGCAGAGATATTTGCGCGACAACCTCTTAACCACCTTTTGAGAAAAGGTCAACGCAGTTCAACTAGGAACCGCCATAGGCGACGCTGTGACAGCGTCTGCCCTTTTCGCATTAAATGACCGCAGTAACGTCACCTGCAATCTTGGCTTTGCCTAAGCTAGGACTTCCATTCGAAGTAGACACTGACGCCAGTGCACACCAGGTTGGTTGCGCCCTGTTTCAGGTCACGGAAGACGGCGTGAGACATCCAATTGGATACTGGTCGCGATCCTTGAACGTACACGAACGTAACTACTCAGTTTCGGAGAAAGAGTGCTTAGCCGTTGTATGGGCTCTAACTACACTGAGGCCATATCTTATGGGCAACCATTTACGGTACATACGGACCACTCATCTCTCCGATGGCTCATGGAAATCTCGGAACCATCAGGACGCTTGATGCGTTGGCGCTTGAGGTTATCGGAGTTCGATTTCACAGTTACGTACAAAAAAGGAACGTTGAATCTGCAGGCAGATGCACTCTCCCGCTTGGGGACAGATGCAGAAGCCGCACCAGTTGACGATCTGGACATACCATGCTTTATGGTGGGAAGAACAAGCAGGTTGGGTCGAATCCTTGTCGGATGACATCTGTGACGACATCCTGCTCACTTCTGAGAAGTGGATCCCTTGACTGGATCTTTTGTACCCATCACTCCCGAGGAGATGATCCGAGAACAGCAAACGGATGAGTTTTGTACGCGAATTCGCGCTCGTCTCAATGGAGGAGATCGTATACCTTTTCAGGTTAACGATCAGGGGTACCTGGTTAGGTTGGTCGAAGCGTATACCCAAATTGTGGTCCCATACTCGCTGCAAAACCGTGTGTTGGTAATGACACACTATGTGAAGGTAGGAGCCCACCAGGAGGTCGAAAACTATACTTGACCCTGCGTAGGGATTTTTACTGGCGTCAATGGCATTGGACTGCTACGCAGTACGACGCTCTTGCACCGAGTGCGCTAAGAATAACGTGAAACTTCGTAAGTACTCGAAGAAGTTAACGCTGTTCCCAGCACGGTCTCCTTTGGAGTTTATCGCTATCGATATCTTAGGTGAATTGATCAGAACCGCAAGAGGTAATCGATACCTTCTGGTTATCACCGATCGGTTCTCTAAGTTGGTACGGACAGTCCCGCTGAAACGGATTACGGCCACCGTGGTTGCACAAGCTTTTGTCACCCACTGGGTCTTTGTGTACGGTCCACCGGTTCATCTATTATCAGATAACGGTTCACAGTTCACGTCGAAGTTTTTCCAGGACGTCTGTCGGATCTTGAGTGTCAAGAATTTATTTACGACCACCTACCACCCCCAAACAAATGGTCAGGTAGAACGATTTAACCGTACCATGCTGAATGCATTAAGATCTTATGTGGCAGATCATCCTAAGGATTGGGATTTGTATACGGACGCTATTACGTATGCGTACAACACCCAAGTCCACCGGGTAACGAAGCTAGCACCTTTGAGTTGGTATTGTCAAGAGTACCGCCACCGGTTGCAATCGAGGCTCAAGAAACGCTTTCTACGTACCCGTCTGTTGGGTTATACAGAACGCTTGGAAGGATTGGTTAACCAAAATGGTACCGGTCGCTCGCACAGCGATGGATAAGGCGCAGGCCGCTTATAAGCGCAACTTCGATGCGAAGGTTAAGACCCCATTACCAAAGGTCAACCAGACGATATGGTATTTCTCCGCAAAGAATACTATAATCCGGAGAAGGAACGCCGCCACAAGCTCTCGCCTATCGCGGAAGGACCCTACAAGGTTATTCCGTCACGGACGATACCGTAGTATTGGATATCAATAATCTCCATGAACGGATATCGTTAGACCGTGTCGCGCTGGCCCCACACCCTACGTTCACGTTAACACCCAACTGGGTGAAGCTACAGGGGACGAACAGGTCGTATCTTCGCGCCCTGCGACTCTCCGCCCTGATCGCGGCTTATCGGATCTACCGAAGTCAGAATCACCCACGCGGGTAGCACAACCCGTTGCGGGAGACGAAGAGGAAAACTCAACTAGAGTTGACCCCCCACCGGACGTCGTGGCTCCCGTGCCACCGCCTAAGGAGGGGGAGGAAAGTACGGAACCCGTTACACCGGCGTCGCACGGTCACACTGTGTCGCAAGGTACCGCCACAATCTCGCCGTCTCTACCGATAGCGTTGTGGTGCGCCGAGGCGCTGTACCTCGTGGTGATACTCCGTCGAGTTCGTTGAGCAACGCGCTGGAAACGACACGACCCACCCAGGGGGTACACAACGCTGTGGATAACGTAACCCCGTCGGGAACACCACAACTGAGTGAGGTCACCACCCGCAGAGCGGAGAAGACAGTATCTGTAGACCCGGGCTTCCCGGAGAACGCAGAACCGCAAGCGGTAGATCAGCTCAATGTTACCGACCGGTGTTAACCACGCCGTGGTATGAGGAAACGAGAAGTCGTACTTACCCGCGTATTATTTGGGAAAACAACCTTGGAAAGGTGAAGTACGAAGTACGAGTTTGGAAACCGTCGATGGTGCACCCACGCCGCGTGGCAGAGGACTCATGACACACCAAGTGGAGAGTAACACGTTGTGTGACGTGGTGACGTATGGAAAGCACCGCCGACGCGGGGAACTGCTGACAGTAAGTCGCGTGCGCGAGTACCACACGTGCACGGTGCACGATGTACGGTCGCCAACCGTAGGCGAACGGACACCTGTTAGGGTAACTCGTGGCTCACACGTGCCACCGCCTGGCCAACCAGAAGGCCGCGATATGCACCGTGATTGGTCAATCCGCCTCCATGGCGCACGAGCGAGACCCTGCCCGTTCTCCGTCGCACGGACGATCCTTCTGGATAGCAAGAGGAGCTCAGAATCCCGAAGCTACCGTTGGACGGTCGGAAGCTCAACCAAAACGAGCCGAAGCTCGTCAGACTCAAGAAGGAGAGTACTTCAAGAAGAACCTTTCAGGTTGAAGATTGGACGCTCCTGGCGTAAGTTGTAGTTGTCGCGCAGCGAGGAACTCCTAGTGAGTCGTGACTGGTTAAGTCCAAGAGGAACCCCTCTAGAGGTTAGCCGGCCACCACCTCGCCACCCTCGAAGGTACGAAACCACAATGGGTGAAGGAGAGCAGTCAAACACCGAGGTGTACCCGCAGGAATACGTGATCGAACGTATCGTACGTCATGTTGTAGACCCCGATGGGACGGTACTGTACCAAGTGCGATGGTATGGCTACTCCGCCGAGGAGGACACCATGGAGCCGGTCGAGCACCTACCTAGGTCGAAGATCGTTTCATACCACCGTCGCACTCGGTCAGCCTTGCCGTCCAACCTGGACCAAGCCCAGGTGGGATAAGAACCGTTCCCGGTGAGGAGCTTTCAACTATACCGCGATGCGGAAGACTCAGAATGGAGAGTTGACCCCTTCTGTGTGGGGATGAATGAAGGAAGAAGACCAATGAAGCGGTGAAGACTTAACTAGAGGAAGTGAGAAGAAAGAAAGAAGAGCATACCGAAATGCCGGTTGTACCGATTTAAAACGGTTAGAGTAGAAGAAGCACCAAAGAAGTGAAGTACACTTGAACACAGTGTGAGTGAAGAAGTAATCGAAGATCGATCAAGTTCGTGGAGAACAGGCAAAAGGGTGAAGGGAAAGTTACCACTAGATGGTTTTACTGTTTCTATCTTATACTAAGGACCAAGTCCTCTAGCCCTGCTGGTCATCTTACACCCCCGATGAGGGACCGGCACCGCCGCTACCGGAGGGACCGTGCGAAGGGTGCGGAACGGCGTAAGCCAGTATCCCTGCCATAGTGGTGAGATGATCGGGCACGATAATTCCAGCGTTCTGGAGACTGGCGCGCAACATCGCGATGTTCGCCGGAGAATCTCCCGGAGCGACCGGAGCTGTCGGGGCCGGAAGGACCGAAGGAACGGTAGCCGCTACAGGGGCCGGACCCACCACCGGAACACTCGCTTGAGTCGGAACATTCCAACCCACAGGAGCCTGGGGTACCCCGCCGCTGGCGTGCAACACCTGATTCGCCGCCGGTACGTCGTTCACCAACTCCTGATCCATCTCGACGAGTGCTCCCGCCGCCTCTCCACCGGTATCCATGTTCGGATCATCCAGATCTACTGGGGCGACCCAGTTGTCACTGAACATGAACCCAACGGGGTGACTGTCTGGAATCGACCGTGGCTGGTTCGCTGCCCACTCGGCATATGCGCTAGTCGTCATCGTACCCTCCCATGGGTCGTAATACACGAAATCTCCTGCGGTGGGATGTCTCCTACCGGGTGAGCGGTCGTAGTGACGACGAGGACCTTTCCCACGCTGCGAACGGGGCACCGTTTCCCAATCGACTCCATCGATAACATCCAAGATGTAATGGATCTCATCCACGTTCTCTTCGGACCCCAAGGGAGTGTGCAAATCCAGCGAGCGGATAATGCTGCGAAGCATCGGCGGAATATACCAAACACGGTAGTTGTCGTAAGCCTCCCAGAGGAGAAACGCTGCTACGCGTGCCGCCCACTCGCCGGCTACCAGACCCCACCATCCTGAACGCGGATCGCTGATCAATCGGGAGCCGATGTAACTCAAGCACGGAGGCAGTTCTGCAAAACACCCTTTGGGTACCTCCACATCACGCCACCAATCTGGTAGAGGAGGGAACCGTCCAACAAAGGCCTGCGGTCTGTACCTCTCGGTCTCGATATTCGGGTACGGAATCAGATACCCATGACGGGAACGAGCTTTCCGCTCAAACCGAATGCGGTTGACGAACCCACCCTGGGAAGCGTTCTTGCGAAGATAACGGAACTCCGCTCGGAGTATGGGCCGATTCCAGCACAACATCAACCTCGATGTGGACGGGCCATCGCCGGCGTACCGCGCATGGTCGAACGTCGCCAAGTTGTCTCCATATCGGACTTTACCGAAAGTACGGTAGAACGGAGTATCGAACCCATATGACGGTGGAACCAGGTGCTCGAGGTGCACTCGACTGAGTCTCTTGTACGCCAACTTCGCGTGTTCCGCGCGCGCGGTGTTCAGGTTCTCACCCTCGCGGGTATCGTACCGGAGGAGCATCGGGTCGATCGCTATACGAACTTTCCATTCTGGGGATTGCACTACCGCTAACGGCAGACCGCCCGGTAGGAAGCCGTTTTCGGCATACGACTCCAGGAGAGTGTCATCGTTAACAGCTACCGGATGAAACCACGGTGCACGGCTGAACGCAAACCCATCACGGAGTGGATCGCGTACTGCGAGAGATTCCTTCGATATCCAACCAGCTTGGTTCGCCATCAGCGGCATCGCTTGCGCTGAATTCCATAACGAAACGTTCACCGGGACCATCAGTTGAGACTGAGGCAGTGGAGCCGTCGCAGAACCCGGCTGAGGGTAGTTCGACGCGCTCGCCTGACCCGTCGGGTGATGAGGAAACTGATTCGGGTTCATCGGAATGACAGATGATGTACTGTGATCGAGTTCGGATACTTGAATACTCTGTTCGCTTGAGTGTGTATCGCGCTTGCGAGGTATAGAAACCGAGGAGTTGGTACCGCTCATGATGGTGACGTATTTACGTACTTGCGTTTCGCACAAAACTTCAGCCTCGAAGTCGTTCTCGGCTCTAAGGAGGGGGAGATGTAGAGCAACGCATTTTGCGTGGTTATCAGGATGATGCGCCTCATATACTCAGGGGAGTGATACGAGGATGCACTCGAAGAGTTATGAGTTGGACCCAATTTTGGCGGTTACTTTTGGAATGGCTTTCCCACAGTTACCTGTAATCAGGGTTGCCATTGCTGGCCAATACCGCTAGGTGGACGCGTGTACTACACCACCGTGTGTGTGCATATTACGGGACAATAGGTAGTGCACCTGAGGTGCCTGACACTGGGCTAGCCACGTGTACGGACCCCTGCGGGTGTGCACCACGTGTACATAGTTAGTTTAGACCTACTTAGGTGAGCTCGACCTCGTCGTCGCGAGCACCTTTGTAAAGTCAACCCGAGCACTTCTAAGTGAACTCTTTGTCGAGTAGCGCTCTCTTGAGTGGACTCTACACGAGTGAGGCTCTGGCGCCAACCGCCTACGTGGGTTATCACTCTCGCGAGTATAGCCACGTCTGGTTACGGTGGTCCTACCCTCTCGGTACCTTTGAGGAACATCTGTCGTTGATGTCGGGACCTGAGGGTCGTACCGAGGAGGTATAAGACTAGATTACGAAGTGATCCGACTCTGTATAGAGTTTTGCCGTGTTTACGGAAACCCGTGCATTACCGTTGGAGGATCTCGCCCCGCTCCGGGCACAGTGCCGAGGAGGCCCTACCCGTCGCGTGTGGGTGTTGTTTGGTTGTTGTTTTCTGTTGCTTTCCCTCTCGGGACTACACCTGTCGTTGGTCGTGTTTCATCGTTGCCGATACCACCCCATCTCTGGAGTTTCTCATCGTTTCCTCACCACGTGGCCTATCACCTCTGTAGGTATAGCCAGTTGCCACTTCGGCCTTACAACCGAGTTACGGTGGTACAGAGGGCTCTGTCACTGGTCTGCCATCTCTCACGAGAGCGGACCTTCGAATAGTCTGGTGGGTTTCACTCTTCCGAGTTTGCCCCACAGTATGGTCATCTGTCACGGTTGCTAAAATATTTTTTGCCGACATTATAAGACTGAAGGTGAGAAAGTTCGAACAACAGTTGTCTATCTGTAGGGCAACAAAGAGAAGTGAGAATATCGGTACCGTCTAAATATATAAGGAGATGAGAACAAGTCAAGATGCCACGAGGACAATAACCAACCACAAATCTACATAATGCAACATTAAGAACGAAAATCATGGCATTATAAAGAACACGAATATGACCTGGGGAGTTAGCCCAAGATCTAAATAGCCATGTAGGACCCGACCAACCACCAACCTAAATAACGAATAGCCGTACGCTGACATCACTACCTACTATGAATGGATAGTAGCACTAGGTTATTTATGACTAGAAGGCGAGCAAAGTACAACTTAGGGAATATGAACTACAAGAATTATAGATATAAACCCCGGAGTTTGAGGCTTCGCAGCCAACTCGACTCCAGCACACCACTTCAGCTCTCACGACGACTCCCCCAGCATTGTCTACTTTCTCTCTATGTTCGTCGTCAACGTTTTTCTTTAGCATCTTTACTTTCGTTCAAAACGATTTTTGCTTCTTTGCTATCAACCTTACGCCTTATTTTTTTTCTTTTGACGGGCGACTTGCTTTTTTGCCTTTGTTTTTGAAGTTGTGGTGTGTTGCTCTCTGTTGGGCTTGTGTTTGTACTTTGATGCTTTTCATCGTACATACGTACTTTTTCTACCTACGAACTTGGGACGTGCAGTGGATCAACTGGAAACTTGACCTGCGTATCCGTATTTGGTTGTTGGTTTTGACGTAGACATTGAAAAAGACAGGTTTGTTCTAGGTTTGTTGTTCGACTGTTGTGTTATTTGTAGAGCTCCAATATTATCTTGCGCTGTTTAGGCTGATACTTTTGGGCTGTTTGTGTTGCTCTCTTTGGGTTTGTCACTAGACGCGTCGTTCTGTTTGGTTAGAAAAAATGGCGTTTACAATTAGCATAAAAAGGAAAAGCATCATGATCGTCCTGACTAGTACTTTTGTATCGCGCCAAATAATTTCCATACTGACTCTTGAGCACTGCAAATAAGGGCTTCAAAACACTTCTCTCTTGATAATATGGTCCTTGCGATGGGGCAATTTCGAGAATATCACTCAGAGAAACACCACCAGAAAGAACAGTATTTGGACAAAGATGTGATAACTGCGGCTAAAAACCTATTTTGAAATCAACATAGACCTTGAGCGCACACTCAAAATGGCGCGTTAAGTTGATGACAAATATGCAGATGCTTCGTCATACGGAGGGGATATGATTGTGAATGTGCGCATGAAGCAGTCCAAGAGCTAAGATTGAGCTGGTATGATGCTTGTGAACCGAAACAGGTCGGCTCCTGTGCGTAGGTTTTTGGATAATAACCCGCATATTAAATAGTGAAGGAGGCTTAAAAGAACTGGCTGCATGCAGTGGTAATGTCGCAATGACTTGAACTAAAAATGGTTTTCAAGCTTTTTTCCACTACAAGAAAGCAATGTTTTTTTCATCGACAACAACAGCCGTCACACTTCTACATGTACTTCAACGGCTGCCGCGGAATTTTACGCATGGAGATCAAAAGGACTTTACCAAATAGAAAGAACAACGGGCAACCAGTTGATATGTTGCCCCGTACAGAAGATTGCATGCGTTTGGAATGCAAGTCAAAAATTTTGGAATATGGAGGGAGTTAGTCAACATGTGTGATCTGGCTCTTGCAAAGTTATAAACTTAGGAAGTATGTGTAGCTATTTTCTGCGTTTAGTTGTTTTAAAGTGTTAATCCCCCCCCCCCCCCGGGAGGATTTATCTCTTACATCTACCGGTCGACTTTAACTCTTATTCTCACCCTACGAGCAACTGTGCACACGTCGAAGATGGTTATTTTTTGATCCTTTCTGATTACGCATATAAGAAACTGGGCCAGACACGGTGCAATTTAACTGTTATTGTCTCCCTACTTTGAACTGTATGCATCTCGTAGACGTTTGGTTGTCATTTGTCTTATAATGTACGGACGTGTGTAAAGATATGAGCAAGAGAAAAAAATGGATTGGCACAAGGCCATGCCCACTTCATTGCGCATTGTTCAGTTACGTGGTATGCTCTAACAGTTGAGTGAAATTTGGCGTTCTACTGTATCGAACACCTATCGCCAACGGGCTTTCGGAGGACGAAATTTTGTTTTCTGAGCTCCAAAAGATGATTCTAAAGTATTGCACTAATTTATAGAGCAAGATGTTGAGTAGGTAAATCAAAAATATTCGTTCAGTTTCGTGTACATTATTGAAACTCAAATGTAAATAATGTGGGCGCTATTGAACGTTGTGAGTGGTTTTGAATTACTCTAATTGCGGTTACTGCAACAAGAAAGCATCAACTCTCTGTGGTGCACTAATTGCAGCCCGCGCAGCCAGCTGGTGCTGGCGTCTGGTGTTTACCACACATTCGACGTGTTTTCCAATTATGGTTGATATGAAAAGATGTCTTACGCGCGTAGTATGCATGTGGCAGCATACACGTATTTTTTGGGGAAAATGAAAATGAGTGCCTGCAATACAGGGCCGATGCGTTGAAGAGCAAAAAGCGTGGGCGCGTCGTATCATAGAGAAAAGCTAAATTCATCATTGTTTACAGCGAATGTGCGGGAAGCAAGAGCAAGATCTAAATATATAGAGCGCGCTGACGGATTGAATTGACAGCGCGCGCGTCAGCGGCCGTCAGCGGCACGGTGCGTCAGCGCGCGACGCACCGTGGCACGGCAACAAGCACTCCTCCTCTGTAACGCATGCTGCACGCGCGCGGCGCGCACGCAGCGCCGCCCGCCGCGGCAGCGCCGGCGGCGGCGGCGGCGGCGGCGGCGGCGCCGGCGGCGGCGGCGGCGCGCCCACGTCGCGCGCGCGCGCGGCGGCGTCGTGGCACGGAAGACGAAGGGCGCGCGGCGCACACGATCACTTTGCGCGCCGCGGCGGGCGGCGGCTAACCATGACGACAGTGCATCGTTGCAGCGCGCGCGCGCCGCCGCACGCGCGCCGCGCCGCTTGTATGTGCCGCGCGTGCGCCGCGCGCGCGCGCCCGAGATGCGATGCGCCGCCGCGCCCCCCCGCGCCCATGCCCCCCCTCGCACTCCCCCCCGCGACCGAGAGCGCCAGCGAGAGCGCGCCGCAGCGAGAGCGCCGCGCGCGCCGCACGCGCCGCACGCGCCGCGCCGCTGCTCGCCGCGCGCCCCCCCCCCCCCTATTTCAGCCCCTCCAAAACGCGCGCCGTCAGCCCGCCCGCCCCACACCCAGCCCCCTAACCCCCTCACCCCCCACCCCCCCCTCCCCCCTTCCCAACCAGCTCCTCCCTTCCCACCCAAACCCCAGCTCCGCACCCGCTCCACCCCCCCCCCCCCCACACACCTCCCCACCACCACCACCCATGTACAACCCGCCGCAGTCCCACCCCCCCTCCAAGCGGCGCCGCGGCCGCCAGCCGCGCCCCTCGTCGCTCTCGTCCGCAGTCAAGGCCGCTGTCGCGCAGTTCGCGCATCACGTCGGCCAGCCGCGCGTCATCGAGCCCGCCGGCTTCCGCGACTTCCGCGGCTGGCTCTCGTACGTCGGCAGCCACTCCGCCGCCACCGCGTGGGCGCCGCTGGTCGACGCCGTGCTCAACGACACCAACGGCGACGCCGCCGCCATCGAGGCGCTCAAGGACGACCTGGTGCGCGAAATTGTGAAGCGCGTCGTCATCCCGCGCGCCAGCGAGAGCTCCAAGCTGGTGAGCACCAACTGCGGCCGGCAGTGCGCGCGCCCGCCCAACGGCGTCACGCTCATGACCATCCTGGACCGCGTGTTCCACGATCCGGCCGAGTGGCGCACCTTTATCGACACCATGTCGCAGCGCGCGCACGCGCCGCTGGCGCCGTCGGCGTCGTCGTCCACGCACGGCCACCACGCCGCCTCGTCGTCGCTGCCGTCGTCGTCGACGTCGTCGCCGCTGCCGCCGCCGCACCACCACGCGTCGTCGTCTTCGTCATCGTCGTCGCGCCAGAGCCGCGCGCCCAGCACGCCGCTGCCTTCGTTCCAGGAGCTGGAGGACTCGCTCCGACACACGTCGGGCTCGCGCGGCAAGCGCTCACGACGCTGAGGACACTCAATAAACGGCCGCGCGGCGGCCGCCACGCTGGTCGCGGCTCACCGGCCAGCGCGTGAAAATTTGTCGCTTTTAGCTCGTCATACCAACGCTACAGTCGGCATGATACCCGTCGGTACCGTCGGGACTCACCCGCGCGCCGCCTCGTCTGCTCCCGCCGCCGCCGCCGCCGCCGCCGTCTCGTCCACCAGGTACACCGTGCCGCGACCGTACACGTCGCGCTCCACGAACGTTGCGTCCGCGTCCACCGGCACCGCCGCCGCCGCCGCCGCCGCCAGCCGCGCCGCCACCATCCACGCCCCCACCACGGCCGCGCTCACCAGCGTCAGCACTAGCAACAGCACCCCCACCACCTGCAGCACCAACGTCAGCAGCCCCTCCAGCGAGAAGATGCCGCCCGGCCACGCCAGCCGCGTCGCCACCGTCACCACCCCCGTCTTCGACAGCGTCAACCGCGCCACCCAGAACCGCGCCGCCGCGTCGCCCCGCTCGATCGCCGTGCTGATGTTGGCGAACACCGGCGCGTACAACGTCAGAGAAACGTTTTCGTCCCACGTCTTGCTCGGTCGCAGCAGCAGCCCCTTCGGCACCTGATCGTCCGCCGTCCCCTCCTCTACGTCCGCCACTTCGCGCGCAATCGGGATTTGCAGCCCAAAGCAGTCCTTGATGTCCAACGACGCGTCCACCACAGTGTTGTTGCTGATTACACCCACAACCGTGCCGAACAACCCGTCCGTCAGTGTCACATGCTGCCGCAGTCGTGAGAGGTATACGTAATCTGGACTCTTCATCACCGCAAAGTACAGCCCCTTGATCGAATTCTCATACAGCCCTTTGCACCACGAAAACTCCACGGGCCGCTCCATTCCAACGTCCAACGCTAGCCCTAAGCCCTGTTCCGAGTTGCAAAAGTGCGCCAGTTTCATCCGAACTTCGCTAAGCTCGCCTTGCGTCGGGTTCACGTAAGCCGCCGCCGCGCTCAGGCTCGAGTTCTCCTGTCGCATCGTTTGCAGTCTCGCCCGCAGCGCACCTCTTCCCTTTGCGCTTATGCCGGTTCGCACCTCTTCTTCGCATCCACACGGACATTTCTTTAACACCGCTAGCACTAACTGCTCTTTCATCACTTCGTACACGTCCAACCAGATTCCGATGATTTCTTCTTCGCTCACTTCCATGCTCTGTCGAAGCCTTGTCCGCGAGGTGCCCTCCGAATACGACGCCATAATCAGCTCTGGAGTGAGGTCATAGAAGTCTAACAGGTCCTGTAACTGCTGCAGAGCCGCTGTATCTGGCGTTCGTTGAACTGCGTTGATCGTTATATTAACCAGCAAGTACAGCGTCTCTGTATTGTAGATCACCCCAAGGTCTGGCGTGAGACTGGCAAGTGCCGCCGCCGTACGCACGTACCCTGCACTCTGGATGGCATTGGGTACAGAATTAGCCGCAATCTGATTCAAGCCCGCGGTGAAGTTTGCCAGCGCGTCAGAATCCGTACTGGATGAACTACCTCCGGCTGACAGGATGAACTTCACCATGTCGGTTCCCACCTGGTGGTAGTCTGAATGGTCACCAGCAACAAACGCGTCCTCCGCATCGGCGGCAAATGAGGAAAGGTCCGCTTCATTGTCAGCACTACTTGTGACCAAGATGCTTCCCCCCGCTGTTGAGGCAAGTAACGTGAAACCAAGCGAATCATACACGTCGCATCGCACGCTGTAGTTTCCAACCGTTCCTAACTGGAAGCTCACGAACTCTGTGCCTTGACATCCACCCACGCAACTTTCGAATCCGAACTCATCAGTTACCAGGAAGAAGAACTTGAAGTCCCCGTCATAGTTAGCATACGCAGATAATGTAAATGTGTCGTTTGTAGTACCGGACGATCTCAGGAGCTTTCCTATAGTGACCACGGGTTGCTCAACTGTCTTTAACGAGATGGTCTGCTCGTTCACACCAAAGCCAGCGCGGAACGTTCTGATCAGAAACGAGTATTCAGTGTTCGGAGAAAGCACGTTTGCCTTGATACCGAGTGAGTCTCGCCCAGGTTCAGCCCCGGCTGTATAATACCCTGCGAATGTCAGTAGGTTTTCATCGGTGGCCAAAAGCGTTTGTGCTTGGGAGGCTGGCAATAGCGCTTGATACGACCACGTAGTTTCATTTGTGCCTGAAACAGGCGTGATGACAACATCTTCGTAGTACTTCACATTCGTTAAGTCCACAGCAGTAGAGAGGTTGTTGATAACAGCAATATTAGAGAGGGATTCATAAATCTGAGGCGTGTCTTCCGGAAGGATCAGGGTTGACGTGACAATCTCGGAGTTTCTCTCAAGGACAGCCCCGGTCGCGTTTTGCGATGTCTTTGACACCTGCAATGAATACTCGATGTACATTGGACCTGAACTGTTCTGCACGGTTTGAAGCGCACTGGAAGAAACTGTGAATTCAGCTCGCGTTACCCCTTCGTCGGGCATGAGATTCGCATCGCACTGTTCTGAGAAGTCTAAGGCTGAGTTCCAGCTAAATCGGCATGACCACTGATAACGCAAACCTACAGCGTCGTCCCCAGACAGTACATCAGGATCCCTGGATCCTGAAGCAGACATCACGAAATCTTGACTCGACGAGACCAGCTGAGACACCTCTCCTCCATTGATCTGCGCCAAGAGCTCCGCGGGACGGATCATGACGGTTGTTGAGTCCGACGCCCTTATCTCTGGCTGATCCGTGAAATATGCTAAAAGAGAAAGAGGGAACGATCCGTACTCCATCAACAATTGCGGGATATGAAATTCGCGTCCCAGTAGAGTGGGACTAATTTCATCTCGCGGTGCTGTGGTGTTCAGGTATGAGAAGTGATATCGGCTGCTCCGATACTGCCATACGAAGGTCATTGCCGTAGAATTGATTTCTAGAGTGGGATCTGGACATCCGGGGAGGCCAATAATTGATGGAATTGTGAGAGAGACGTTCGGATTTGACAGAGACCTTGCCCTGGGATCTATGACGCGCACGCTAATGGCCTGGGCATTCAGTTGTATCAGAGTGAGACTTGCTTGGGACGAGACGGATTCGGACTGAACCACAACTTGGAGCGAATACGGCTCATTCTGGGTTTGAAAGACTGCGAAAGGAACTAGAAGAGCGTCGGCGTCTGTCGTAATCGACGGTGACAAAAGAACGTCAGTGGTCCCATCCGGTGCGATCAGAGTCCATGAGTACGTCAGATTTAACACTCTCCATCCAGGTGAGACAACTGCGCGGAAAAGTCCATCGCTACACAAACCAAGACGATATTGCCCCGAGTCAGAATCAAATGATCCGCCCGTGCTAGTGATACTGACCCCGGCATTACTCTCCTCATAGATGAAAGTGACGGAGTTCGATGTCAGGGAATCGATGGTGACGGTCACCGGCTGGGAATAGGACTGCCCAACGTCTCCGAGAGGAGGAGTTATGAATTGTAGCTGGCTGTCAGTGGAGGAAACGATTTCGGCCTCATCGATAGCAACAGCACCGATGAAAATAGATGAAGACGAGGGATCAAAGTTAATGAATTGGCCGGTGAGCGTCACCAGTGTTCCTCCTTGCTCGGGGCCGGAGTTGGGTGTGATTGCATTGATGAGAACAGGGGCGTCGTAGGAGAACTGGAGCGAGTTTGACACTGATCCATCAACGTGAACCGTGACGTCGTAGACGAAAACAGATGCGTCGCCCACACTTATTTGCGGCGGGGTGGCGAACGAAATGGTGGTGGCGTTGGCCGTTTGAATCAAAGACGAGTCAATCTTTGTGGAACCAAAATATATTCCGGAATTCTGCACAGATGCGTCGAAGCCAATGAACTGCCCAAATAGCGTCACTAGCGTGCCCCCTGCCGCCGGCCCTTGCGCGGGTGTCATGGACTCCAGCCTTACGACAGGTTCGTAAGTGAACGTCACGCCATTCGAGGTTATGCCGCCAACTTCCACTGTAACAATCTGCTCAAAGTTGCCGCCACTTGCCTTCGGAGGGGTCACAAACGTTATACTTGACAAACTCGTGCTGCTGATGAGCGAAGAATCGATCAAGGTCCCATCAAAGAAGATGTTCAATGTAGATGTGTTATGATTCGGGAACTCCCCTACCAGCGTAACTTCTGTCCCTCCCGCTTCGGGTCCCGAAACTGGCGTGATGCTGTCGATGAAAGTATTGGCCGCGAATGTAAATAGGTATGAAGGACTCGTCTGGTCGATGCCAACAAGTTGCTCACCAGATGGTTTGACTGCCGTGAAAACCCATGGTAGATCTGTGCCAACGCCAGCAGGCAGTGTAAACAACATAGAAACCGTACCATTCGCATTCACCTGTATTGTTTCCACATCAACTGTAGCGTCGCGCAAGCCTTCGCTGAAATTGATGGACAAGGAATATGTCCAGCTCCGAGCAGCATCTAGGTCATTTGGCACGTTAGCTATTGTAAACACGGCAGTATCTCCACCAGTGCTTCTGAAGGGCCCAGGTGGACTTACATATTGCACCAATGGTGGAACCTCGCCAACAATAGAGATATTCAGAAACGTCGAATACCCATCTGCTTCAAGGTCACTTCCCTGCACGATCTCGTCCCACTCGAAAGATGTTATTAGAGTTCCGTTGGCATACTCGTTGATATCGACCCCAAATTTTGGTCCAACGTACTCACCCTCGAGATCGTTCGCGGAGAATCCCATTCCACATTGCTCAGAGAGCTGAACGTCAGAGCCATCGTAGACACCGGTCACAGGAGAACACGAACCACCGTGCGTCGCAATAGTCCTCGATCCACTCGATTCTATTTGTATACCTGTGAGGGGAACCGTTATAGAGGAGTTGGTTGAGCTTCCATCGTAATACTGTATAAAGACTTCAAAGTTCTGGTCCTGACTGGAACGAACTTGGTCGGTTGAGAGCACGAAAGGGAAGTTTTCCCCACCATAGATAACCCTATTACCGTCTTCTGTCCTGTAAAACGTGATCCCAACTACAATAATGCTTATGGACTGCGAACTAGCAACGGTCTCGGATGAGGAAACGTTTACCGCTCGCACCTCAAAGGCTGACTTTCCAGACCATTTGTTAAAATCGATGAGCGCCGTTACGTTGTACGCTAGAAATCCTCTTGAGTTGTCTGCAACAGTGAAGAACGAAAGGTCCTCAGAGTTAAAAACGGTTGCGTCCTCAATCTGTGCCTCGAACCTATAATCAGAGAGAGTAAACCCTGGTTCAGGAACAAATACATAAGATATTTCGGTCTCGGCGGTACCGTTGATGAGGGAGACAACTAATTCGGGGTCTTCGAACGAGGTGAGAAATATGGGTGCTTGTTCTACTTGTCTTTGAACAAACAGAGAACGCAATTGGTGTGGTTCTTCACACAAATCGGTAGACTGTAAATCGAATGACCGAAAGAAGCGTGAAGCTGAAGATGGGAAAAAAGATCGATAGTGCTGTGATGATGAAGACGAGAATGCGTGCGAGACAGGCAAAACGGTCAAGAGTATGAAAGCAGCAATGAAGCGTCTCGCAACGCAGAGATGTCCATATATTCGGGAGGCTGATGGAAACATGGTTTGTAGATGCCTTGAAGGAATCTCGCGACGGTCGAACTCAGTGAATGGGATTTGCGCCAATGTTTGAAGTTCGCACTCGGGACAGATCATGTGATAGCTTGGCACACGACGGGTTTGTTGGGTTAGCAGCGGCACATTGGTCGGCAGTTGGGCATGGAGTTTGGGAAACAGCGGAAGGTAGCTTGTGGAAAACCAAACGGTAGCAAGCGTGGCATGGAGATGGTAACCGCTGAGGGAGTGTTGTTTTCGAAGAGGTAGTGAGTCGTTCAGAGTCGTTTCCAACGTCGATTCGTTTCCACGGGGTGGGGGGAAAGTAGGAACATTCACAATTCATGGCGATTTGTGTGCGTGTCTGAACGGAACGCGGGCGATGCTTGGTCTGGCAGCATTAGGCTGGCCGACGGCGGAGCACAGTGGTCTAGAAGGGTTCGGCACGACGTCGGGCCCAGGCTTGTCAGTTCGTCAAAGATGTGGAATGCGCGCGAAACGAGACAGATCGCGCTTATTCACGGCGCTGTCGGTTGTGTCAGTTGCAGTGGAGGATAAGCGCAGCACTTTGTACTACATAAATATACGTGGCAATCGCCAACGAGCGCGAAGCCACACCTCGCATCATCGTCTCTCCTCCTTCTTCCCCGTGATGGTGGCATGTGGTGAGCTCAGCATTCCTTTATTGTCACATGTTGTTCTTATCGTCAACATTTTCTCCCGCTTTACATCCCCGTTCCTTTGTCCAACCACGTCTCCCACCTCGAAATTAATGCTGTCATAACGCTCCTTCCCATGCTTGCGATGTTCTTGCTACGTTAGCATTATCCCAAGCAACAGCTTCGCTGAATTCGCCACATTTCAATACAAAAACCACTTCTTCCACCCTGATTTAGGTTTTGGGGCCGCTTGGTGTCAATCAGCTCCGCTTCCTTCCTCAAACTAAAGGTGAGTCTCGCGTTATCAACGAATTCATTCTTCCCGCCCAGTTTTCCATGATGGAATGAACCCATACGCATGTCACATCTCACTCAAAACGATCACGGTGTCATTAAAACATCTTCCACCGTTTTTCGAACTCCACATCCACTATACTAGTCGTTTCTGTGGTCAACCGAAACGCGAAACCAGATAATTATCTCTTGTAACAATTATATCCAGCAGGGAAAAGCCTGTAGCCAGCTTCTACTCAAACCTCAGGACACCTTAACTTTATGAGAAACGATTCTTCTCCGTTGAACTGTGGGTCAGCACATACCTTTGCCTTTCGCCAGTCTACCGACGATATTGTTTCCAGGATAATTCCCTGAAACAATGTCTTCCACAGCCCAGAAACAAACACAATGATGGTGTAAAACGCTCAAACATTGGCTTACCAGTGGTTGTCATGTGGATTACAACCATTTTTTAATGGCTGTAGCGAATGGTGTTCATTCTGCAGCAAATGCACACATCTGCGTCCTTCAAGACAACTTTTTTTTATTGGATGTGTACATGCGTACAGATCTGGACAAGCACACTCTCGAAATAAATTCTTTAATGGCAAGGAAATGAATAGAATGGCATTCTAAGAATCCCCAAGCTCAGATGTTGATCACACCGAATGGCTGGGCCCCAAATCAACTTCATTTGTTGTTACACCCGTTTGAGTCGAGAAGTATGATAAGCGGTTGCTACGGACCAACACCAAGGCAGAAACCAGCATTTCTCCTTTAAATATTATTGAGTTTGTCTAATTTTCTTTCGAATGTAAAAGCTCGAGCTTGTTTAGCACGACTAATTCTTCAACTCAAGACGGAGAGTTCTACTGCGGCGGCCACTCTATCAATATCGCAAGACTTTGGAAGAAACATGTTTATCTTGATCGCATGGACTGGTTTTGATCAAAGAAAAGTATGTCACCGAATGTGCCTTACTGAAAAACCGCACGCATGACCTGGTAAAGAACGAAATCAATCACAAACGGAGGATGGGAATTTGAAGTTTCAGACATACAGGAATTCTTGATGTCTAGAGGCTGGCATCGATTTATTAAGAGTGCACAGATTCTAATTCACGAATAGCTAATTTTATACCGTCCTTTGGCTCTTTATTCGAGACTCGAGTTAAAGTGCTGAAAGTATGGAATGGCAAGCTTGAAGAGACGGACACCCGCAAATACCTGCAAAATGAGTACATGACAAGCCTGCATGGCATTTGCTGTTTTGTAACGAAGAAATTTCGACACATTTGTGGCAAATCCGAGGAGATTAAAATAAACCTGGATTCGGTAGCTTGAGACAACGTTGTCTCAAGCCACCGAATCCGGCAGCTTCAGTTTCTGCTCATGAGCCAACGGATGTTTGAAACAAATTAATCAGAACCTATACCCGCACTTGGGGAACCTAGAAGAGGTATGGTGGTATGCGTTGCTCGTGAGAGAGTTAGAAGTTTGATGCCATACGCCGTTGAGGAATATAGTGGCTGTGTGGACACGGGATATCACGTGAGATGTAGACGTTTGTCATCAGCTTGCAAGAACCGAGAGTCGTCCCGAAGTGCAGCTAAACGAGGGCGATCGCGGCATAGAGATATAAATTGCGGAAGAAGCAAATCGGTATCACTCGTGGCCAAACTGCAAGCGGGTGGACTGTCGAAGCAGAGCTCGCGAATTCTTCGTGCCGAACTGGTCCGGAGGGGCAGCGAGCGTTCCACGTTGGTGACGCCAAGTTAATCACTATCCGTCTATTTTTGTGCTGGAGATTTTGCGTACATTTCAGTCAGAATGACTGACAGTCGCCACTACATACTACTTGTAAGGCTGACGCAAGTGGAGCAAAAGTGATCTTTCCGCCACTTGCGTTGGAATTACGCGTTGTAAACAGAGGTCTCTCAGAAACTGACTGTAATCAGCGTTACAAGCCAATACAACTGACACAAAACGCTACACGTACACCCAGTGACCGTAAATGGAGTGGGTGAATAATTATTGTTGGTCCGGAATTAAAGTAGGCCACATCAATGGCGGTACAAACAAGGTTGACTTGGGTCGAAATTATGGTGGGCTTTAGGGCAGTTTGGGCGGGCACGGCTCCTTAGAAGAGCCCGAAGCACTCTTGGACAAAAAAGATGTCTTCTGCACGCAACATTTCAACATTTGCATTTTCTTTTAAAACGCATGGCTTACTGTAAACGCCATTTTTGAGGAAAATAGCGCGGGTGGTGACAAACCCAAAAAGAGCGACACAATAAATGCTCGAGAGTACCAGCCCAAAAGGGGCGACAAGTTAACGTAGCTCAGATGCCTGCAGGAGCAGACAAGATAAGCCCAAGATAGTAGAAACTCTCCGCTAACAGGAAGCGGGAAGAGTAATTAAACGAGAGTGTGGTTCGGCGTTCGATGCCGAATGCCAACACAACGACAGAATGCAGCGCCAACAGACCAACACACCAAGGCTGTAGACGGAACAGTAGAATGGACAGCGCTAAGGCGTTCGATCCTGTCGTCGATACCACCACAACCAGGCGAGGTGGCGACAGGAATGGAACCAGTGCAATGCGTAACACTGCCCACGTCCGTCCGAGAAAACGGGAATGTAGATATGATCGCAATGTGCGGACAAGCCCAATGGAGGCAGCACAAGGCGACTGTGTAGGGAACGGCGGGAGACCGGGCCGCCGGGAATAAGGAAATGTAGGGGGAAAGGTTGGTGGCAGGGAGGCGCAGACTGCGCTGAGGGAAGGTGAGAGTGCCAAAGGAAAGAAGGTTGGTGACGACGGAAAAGGAGGAAGAAAGGCGAGAGAGGCAAGGATGGGGGGGGGGGGTCGTCGAGGGGGGAAGTGGTCTGCCCGAACCGAGTTGCTTTTCGAGCGCTCGGGTTCGGGGGTTTATATCTACAATCTCAATGCTTTGTGTATCTTAAGTTGCATGCTGAACACCGGCTTCCACCAAATACCCTAGTCTGCTCACCATATCCATAGTAGGTAGTGATGTCGACATACGGTTCTTCGTTATGTAGGTCGGTGGTTGGCGGCTCGCCAATCCTCACTTGGCGGCTTAGGTCTTCTGTTGGAATGTTCAGGTCTTATCCATGTCCCACGGAGCGCCACGATTTTCGCTTCTGTCGATACATTTTGTCAATTTGCGGCTGGTTGGTGCTTTGCTGGCATAGTGACCTGTTACGCTCCATTTGCTTATTTAGATAGCGGTGTCGTCATCCTCATCTATCCCAGTAGTCAATCGCACTACCCGTCTCAACATGTCCGCTAGAGACACTCTGGCCGCAATGACCGACGACGACACCGCTGGGTCTGACGTGCCCCCGGCACGGTCCACCTGCGTCATTGAGCGTGAAGCTGAGGAAGTTACGAAGGAAGTTGCTGACGAGGAGGAGGCTGCAGTGGCGGTAGAGGAAGACGAAGATGAATTGGAAGAGAAGATTGAAGCGGAAATACTGGCATGTGAAGATGCGTTACATGACTTCTTGCACCATCGAGGAGTATCAGTGGACGATTTGAAGACTAGTGTGCAGGAATTACCAGCGTTGTTCGTTCGAGGAGTCGGGTTAGGCCTTGCGCTCTCAATGATGGGACGCAGATCGGCGTCGACTGCCAAGGCACTTCGTACCATATATCGAACTGTTAAGTCTGTCTCGTCTACGTGAATCCTCCCTCGTCCTGTTTCCCTGCTTTGCGTCCCCTTCTTTGTTGCCTTTCATTTCATCTTGCTGCCTTCTTGAATAAAGATCACGCTCTGCCCCATCCTTTGCCAAGCTGCGCGGACGATAGAGTTAGAAGTATACACACCCAGCTTCAGCGGTCACCACGTAGCAGGATTTACACCAAAGTCCAGCGTCCAGCACTTGGCAGTAGCCACAGTCATCGCTAACGTCTAGTACCAAGGAGTAGCCACCATCGTCCAGCAGTAGTCACACCACGCGCCGTCATCCAGTAGCCGCGGATCACTTTCACACCAGCACAGTCCCACAGCGATGGTAGCAACAATCTTAGCTCAGCAGTGAGCGACAGCGATAACGACCAGTACCAGCAGTAGCCAAAATCCAGTAGTGCGAGCAAGCGGCGATCACAGCAGTGCACCCTTCTTTCGGTAGCGGCGGTTCGAGGCGGCGCTTCTTCTTGCGGCTGCCACGCGGCCCGCAATTGTCGCGGCCGTCGCGCCTCGGCGGCGCGACGGCACGGCGAAGGACATCGTGCTCTCTGTCGCGCCGTCGCGCGGGGCGGCGCGCGCCTTGAGAGTTGTAAGAGGCGGGGAGAGGAAAGTGCAGCTTCCACGCCGCGCTTTCCTTATCTCCCCGCCGAGATCAGGAAAAAATCGGGGGGGGCGGTGTGTCCTAGGGAGTCCCAGGACACACCCCCAGAAACGCCTCCACACTTACTCGATGTCAATCATCAGAGGGACCAGGACGGACTAACGTACGATACGAAAGATATGATCTGTACCGTACTTGCGGTGAACCTGAACGGCCTGCGGGAGGAGCGCAAGCTCTTTCTGGAGCTTCAGCGCATTATTGCGGAGCAAAGTAGCCATTTCAAAGGCAAAAATATGTTATTGTGGAGGCTGTTTTACCCACACTATTTGTTACCAAAATAAATAGTGTGCCAACTCTAATTGCGTTTGAACCATAATTAGCGTTGTACCGCGTTTTGTGTGGGCCACATTATATACCGCACTCAGGCCTAATAAAATCTTACCCTAAATAGAGTAGCCTACTCTATTTACGGTCATTTGGTGTACATATCTCTTACCTGCTCCTTCGAGTCATGAGATCACTTACCTTTCAAAACGAAATTCAAAATTTTTCTCAAGTTGTTTTGTTGTAATAACAGTCTGCTATCGCTCGGATAGAAATGCTCATAAACTTAGTATAAAGTTCTGCCCATTCATGTTTACACCAGCATCAATGTTCGCTGTCTCTGGCCGATATCTAACGTAAGGTGAAGAGAAAAACAAAAAGAAAACCTGGAGAGCATCATTTGGTTGGTTTGAATCGGTATAAATGTATGTAGAGCGCCATTCAAAGGTCAAGCCCTTTCTGCCGCAGTCAGTCAAATTTAGTCGTAGTTAGCCGATAATTTCTGTGTATATATCGACATTTCGTATATAACATATATCCATTTTTTGAGGTTTTGCAAATAACATTAGAAATAGCTTTGGTCGTTTTTGGTCATGAAGACGGATTTTTAGCATTTTCGGTATTCAAACTTTTAACTTTTCAATAAATTCTCAAAACTTAACTAAAGACCAAGAAGAACTTCATTTGTGGGCCTCTGGGACGTATTTTTCTAGATGTTCTTAACTAATGACTACCTCGACTAATCAAATGCGACAAATTTGCAAACACCGTTCTCAGGCATCAATTTCCACCTTCCCATTAAGGCAATGTTTTTGGCTTCGATGCCTTCCGAGCAAAATGCACAGATTGTGACGGTTTGTGTGACTGTGTTCTCAGGGCACACAACAGCGCCGCCAAATACAGTAGCTTGCAGTTAATTAATTATCGACCGTTCGGGCAGTCGAAAAAATGCTGGCAGTTAAGCAGTTAACTTCACGACAATGGATCCCTTGCTCCTTGTCTACGACTTACATACCCTTGGTAATAGCACTCGCTTGATGTTTGCCTCTCTTTTCACATCGTTTTCACAGCTGCACATTTCTTTCTCTTTTTGCTGCCGGCTACGTGCCAAACCTGCACGGTTCATTCGCGCGCGTTTCTCTCGTTTTGCCTCACTGCTTACGTCTCCGTATTAGTTTTGCCTGGTTTTCTCCTGTGCGTATTCTCGTGCGCAGTCATCATCAGCAAACCCCAGCCTCTTACTACTTTCATACATCTGGGCTCTTTCTTGATGGATCTTAGTGCTCGCCGCTCTTCTTTTTCTTTTCAAATATCTATCATTACAAGAGATGTATTATGCTAAAGTCGTCGTTTGACATAATATGGCAGTGATGACTGTTGTTTAGCCTCCATCTAAGCAAAGAAAGGCTGATTGATTCTGCATTTGCAAATATTTTGTTGAATATCTGTGCTCCTCAGATGAAACACGGGTCTATCTATTTCCGTAGAAAAAGAGTTCGAATTTATCGTGTCGGTCACTGCATCTAATAATTAATCCAAAATATTTTTGGAAACCGAGCAAAAACCTGGGTTCATGCAAGCACCAGCATTACTTTTCTGAGTCCGAAATAACAGGGAAAAATGGCGGTAATATTAATGGATGGCAAAAACACATAAACATGTATTTGCCTCTCGCAAAGCTCCCTTTTCCTGTATATGAGCAGGGAAAAGCAGGAATCGGATCAATATCAAGAGTAAATTTCGTTCAATTCTACTTCTATAGCCGTATGTGCGAAACTTTGGCGCTGTACCATATTTATTAATACATGTGATGGCGAATACAGGGAGTTGTGTCCCTACCTCCTCGGGACACCTCCAAAACTTTTGTTTTTCATATCTTCACCGTAAGATAAGAGAAGTGCAGCGCGGAAGCGACACCATCCTTCCTGCTCTCCTCCACTTCGCATCACGCGACCCGCCTCTGTGGCACTACCAAGCCAAAGAGTTTGATGTCGCACATCGCGTCGCCTTGCCGCGACGACGCAGAAAAAACTAATATCATGCGTCGCACAGCTGTAACGCGACAAATCAGTATAAGTTAATGTCCACTTGCCACCAGTTGCTGTGAGGTCCCTTTTGCGCTGCGCCACTCAACTAGACTCTGAACGTTAACAATTACTGTGACTACTGCCGACATTACACACTTATGCTACGGCTTAGTGGCGGAAGCCGGAAATTGGAGTACATGTGCCTAGGTGCTCAACGCTGAAGCTCAATTTGCATACTTCTAGATCTATCGTTCGCGAAACTAGGCAAAAGATGAAAAAAGCATTTTATTTGTTCCAACAAAAACTATGATGAAATTAGGGGGTACACGAATGGCATTCAAAAAGATAAATCAGAATCGAGGAATTTTTACATAGACGACAGAGACTGAACAGCTCGATAGACGGTACCAAAAGGCTTAGCAGCTGACGCTGATATGCGTCTCGTCATTTAAAGCGCACGGCCTAAAGCCAACCAATCAAACAAGAAAGCTGATATCTGCCGCTTATTGATATTTACATCGTTTACTGGTACTCCGAGCTGGTTCAAAAAGTCGTATAATGCGTCTTTATAAATAAAGGTTTCCAATTTTGTGAACGTAACATGAAAAATTTGCGATATGTCGGACCTTCACATTCACTATGTTCATTCTTCAGCGCCATCTTTTTTTCAACACAATGCATATTACTTTTTCACTTTTAATTTTTTGGGTGTGATTTGAGGGTGCATTATGGTTATTCTTATTGCAAAGCACAGTATTTTGAGTGTGACTTACATCCAACACTATCATTTATCACTCTTTCCATATTCTTATCGTTTCTTCTTTTTACTCTCTAGATAGAGGCTTATGAACCTATTTTATTGGTCCATTTCACTAACAAGCGCGCTCGAAATGTAAAAATTATCTAAATTCCGGCGCGTGCTTCCAAAACCCAAAGACGTTTTTCCACCTCCTATTCACGCACCAATATCTATGCTTTAATCTTTTTCTCCAATGAATTTATCTTGCCCTCTGCTGCCAATACATCTTTTTTCTTCTACACAAATTCTTTCGTACTTTTTATACCTTTGTGCTAAACAACGCAAATACACTGTGTCATAGACGCGTGAGATTCAGTAATGTCGTTCTGAGAAATTGCTTACAAAGTGTTTTCAGTTGAATCGTTGGGGTGATTTATGCGATTGCCTGCTCGAATAACAAAGAATGAGAAAACCTTTTTCAAATAAGCAAATGAGCCGCGAAATGTCAAGATTCCGGCAAAGCACTAGACAGCTGCAAAATGAAAAAAAAATGCATTCTGTGGTGCAATGTCAGTGAGCGGGAAGCACATTTAGAGGACGTTTGGTATTATTTTCTTTAAAGAGCAGCCAGCTAAAAGAGCCTTTCTAGAATGACACAAGTAGCTGGGTGTAAGAACGGGGCCAAACGGTCATGACGGAGCAGGGAGATGTCAGCAGAGAAAGAAATCCACTTGTGTAGCATGTACCGTTCTAAAGAATTGGTAGCACAAAATAGTTAAAGAAGAAAAAGAGAAGAGAAACCCACCCCAGTGGAGTTGCCTCAAGAAAAAAAGGAGAACTAGTACTGCGAAAAGCCAAACCTTTTCTGCAAACGGTCAAATCGCGACAAAATTGGTAAATATTCTGACGATTCAGTTTCTGAAGGAATGCAATGTAGAGAACGGAACCGTTTCAAGCGCGATTTTCTCCAACAGGGAGTTACACATCGCCTATGAGATAGCTCTGTCGGGCAAAAGAGTCCTAGAAGCGCGATCCGTGAACGGTTCGTAAGCGCGGCGTGTAATTCCGTAATTGTGTCCGTTATAGAGAATGAGGCATGAAAACGATCGCCAGCACTGAGCGGTTGTAAGAAGACTGGGCGGTTAGGTACGTCAGGCGCGGTCAAAAACGCGCGTTGGGTCCGAACGACTTGGGTGTAGTGCAACGCGATTGCCGGACTCTATCGCTGATGCGATTCACAATATGCACGGCGATGCTGGGAGGTGGTGGCACACCGTATGAATAGCTGGTGAGATCAGCCCATTCTTGGGTATACTTAATATTAGAATTAGTGTTATGAGGTGCACGGCCTAGCCGGTGAGTCACACACGTGTGGGGGGTTTGCACCTATTCATTGGGGTATTTTAAGTAGATATTTGTAGCATATCTGCTGCACCACACTGACAGTGGGCCAAACTACTGCACTACTTAGTAGGTTGAGCTGCACCCAGTGCTGGGGAAGTAAACGGAACAACCGAGTGTTAGGCTCTAACTTTCCACCCTGGCTGTGTAGTAAACTCCTTGCGGAGAGCTTGCACCTTGTGAAGGGATTGTTATCCGCCTCGCGACATCTCTAACAGCACTACCGCTATTTCTTGTTTCTTTTGTGTGCGTGTTTGTTCCTTTTTGCCCTTGTCATACAGGTACTGCTGCGCTGCATACCAGTGCCCACCGTTCTTGGCACGACCACCCGCGTGGCTCCTTACCGCTACCGGGTGTCGTCGCCACTCTCGTAAGAGTATTCTACTCGCCACTGTGACGTCATTGCCGACAGTGTCGTGATCTCTACCGCTGGACGCGTCTTCTTTGTTTTTCGCTCTCTCCGTTGTCGGGAAGGGTTGACCCCGGAGTTACGCCCGGCCTGGCCGTGTCATCCCGTGAGGGCGCTCTACTACTGTGCAGCCCTATAAGAGGGAGGTCTGAACAGCCTTTGCGTGTCATTCCCATCGCTGGGTTTCGCACCACAAGTTGGTCTCCCGACTTAGAAGTCGTGCCGTTCGGCAAGCTGGTTCTCTGATCAATTCCCGGTTTGCCGGTTCGTTCTGTCTCGTGGAGATTCGCTACACAGTGTTATTGGAAAGCGACACCGATCTGACGTCGTGTCGGTATCGTTTTCCCCATTTTTTGGGTTGTTGTTTGGACACGGTATACTACCGGTGGCACTACCTATTTCCGTAGTGTGAGGTTCCCGTCGGTAGGGTTCTTGTCACCCGGTTTGAGTTTTTTGCTGTTCCCAGCAATCTGGTCGAACTGCCTTAATTCCGCATACGGCTGTTCCCGTTAGTACGGTTTGTTCGCCCGATCTGTGGGTTAATGTCACTCGTGTGAGGACGTTACACTCATTCGAGGTTAAT
Organism: Gracilaria domingensis; assembly: GCA_022539475.1. Lineage (NCBI taxonomy): Eukaryota > Rhodophyta > Florideophyceae > Gracilariales > Gracilariaceae > Gracilaria > Gracilaria domingensis. Next base: position 28,176 of record VCMS01000412.1, on the reverse strand, counting down.
TTGGTTGGTCGTTCGCTTGTTCCCAGGTTTCTGGTTTTGTTTCGTCGTGGACGATGGTCTCAGGCAAACGAACGAGCCCTTCGAAGGCTCGCTCGGTTGGCGCAGATTTGCCTCCGCGTCCGCGGTCTGTCCCCGAACCCCTTGAGGGAGAAGTAAAGAAACCCGGAGGCCGGAAGCAAGCAAAGAAGTCGTCTGATCCCCCAGTGGGGGGCCCTTCATCTACTCCTTTGGAGGTTCATACTCCCGCTGTTGTGGCTAAAGACGCAATCGTCGTGGAACTGGACGCTCAAGTACGTACACTTTAGGCCCAGACGGCAGTGATGAGAAGTTCTCATGCTGCCCTCACGACTGAGGTCGATACACTTCGTTTGAAGGTAGACGCTGCCCTCAACGGAGGTGTTTCTGAAGATCTACGTATATTACGGAAAGATGTGAATGCCCTCTTGGAGGTTCTTCAAGGATATCCCGGTTTCACTAAGGAGGTTGACACGAAATTCACTCGGATCCTTGGCCGTCTTGAGACGTTGGAAGCCACCATCCGCGAGGATGATGGCGCCGCTGCCGCACTTGCGGGAGATTCTCGCCGTACACGTGACCGGAAGTCCGAGAAGAATCGCTCTAAAAAGAGGAATGTCAACGAGTATGATTCGGATTCGTCACAGTTGTCTGTTGTTTCAAACCGGTCAGCGGGTTCGTCATCGTCGAGCTCGTCAAATGACGGTGAGCGCCGTGCTCGTTCTACGCGTTCGCGGAGCTCTACGTCCACCTATGGTGTTGTCAGTACCCGTAAATGGGGTACGAAGCACTCAGGTCTGAGGTAATTAGAACCGACGAATCCGTTGTTCAAAAGGTTGTTATCCTACCGGTATTACCGTTTGGAAGATTCAAGCTTGAATCGAACGCCACGTGGCACGGGTAAGGTGAAGGACTGCATCAAGCGCATGTCCTTAACCTTTCGCAACCAGTTGTTCACTGAGGAGGATCCTATTATGGTGGTTGACTTCCTGTCACGCTTTGTAGCGGAGGCTGACATCCTCGGCATGAGTGAGGGACAAGCTCATGTCGCACTACCGTATTTTCTACGTGGACTCGCTGAAGATCAGTTCAACTCTGTAAGAGGTTCCTCCCGGGCCTCCGAAGAAGAGGTTACCTGCTGGCCTGAAGCCGTGCAGTATTTGTTGCGCTCGTATGCGACAAATACCTCTATCGAGGAAGCTATTACCGCGTTGCGGGAGACGAAACAGCGCCCGAAAGAATCGGAAACCGAGTACTCGGTACCCCTAAATAAGGCATTTCATCGGTGTGGCAACGTTTACTCTTCTAATGAGCGCTGTACACTCTTTATCAACGGATTGAATCCGGCTATTCGTACTCTGGTTGGCCAGCGACGGGAGGACCGGAAGAAGACTACCTATCTGGACTTAGTGCAGTACGCGAAGGCGGAGGGAGACGCCTTGCGCGCACGCACCGGATACGGGGTTTCAACCAAAGCGTTGCACCTCAAAGGAGGGTCGTCATCAGCTTCACTGCTACCGCAGGACTTTTCTGGCCACGATGTGGATAACTTACACCTCGCACAGGCGGATATCGTGTCTATCCCGACTACGAAGTTGCCTTCTACTTCAGAAGCTTCGTCGAAGACGGAAGATGCGCTGCTCTACGCAGACCGTCCGTGCGTTCGCGGTCCTCAAGTACCCTATTCAGGGAGTCGTTACCAGCGACCTGGTTGGGTAGACCCGCCAACGGTGAAGTTTCAAGACCCACGCAGTTCCGGAAGACCACCTTTGATCTGTTTCACGTGTTACAACCACGGTCATGCAGCTCCGAACTGTAACTTCTCGATGAGGGAAATGCCCACGGTTGTGGCGAATTTCGAAGCGCTGACCCCCGCCGAACAAGCGTCAGTGCCGGTAACCGCATATCTGCGTGCGAAAGCTGAGTACCCCCGAAGGGTGTCTGCTGCAGAACTCGCTGCGTTACTGCACTCCGGTTCGATTCAGGTCAATGTTTCACCGGCTCAAGCTGTAGTGGCAACCGCTGCTGCGGGTAGTTCTGCTGCCGTTCCACAGGAATCTGTGAAGATCCCTGCTGCGCAGGACGCCGTTTCCGTTAGAACGGATGGAATTCAGTTAAACTGAGTATGGGAGTCTCCAATGGAGAGACGCCCGACGTCTGTGTTCTGCAAAGTGGAATATAGTCTGTTCGCTTTGGAAAATAAGCTAGTTTTGGGGCTATTTGGGGCGCGCGAGGGGGTAGCAGAGGCTGGCACTCAAAAAATCAAGAAATTTTGGAATATTAAATTCCATCTCGCGGAGTTTAGTTCTTGGGTCCCCTAGTTTTTGTAGAGGTTCTACTTCGCCGCACCACCCCATTCACTCTTTTCCGCGACCCTCTCTCAAAACTGCACTCGTGCTAGTTTGCGTTTCCATTTTCTCCCATGTTGCAATGCCAATCGCAACTCATCCCACCTCAATCATCCCATCACTTCTTCCCAGTCCACACCACCCCCGCTATTTACCCATTTCTCGCCCATCACGCGTTCATTTTGTAGAAGTCAGGTGCACAACTCTCCCCCTTCTCGTATACCCGCCTCGCCCCAAAACGGCTTCAAATCCCTCCCATCCTTCTCTCCTCCTGTCCCCTCAGAATCCCCTTCGCAGTCCGCGCTACCTCCGCCGCACTCCTAAACCCAGTCACCACCGGAGCTCCCACTCCCTCCCGCGGCACCTCCTCCTCCACCTTCTTCATCTCCTTACGCCTCTTCTTCAGACGGCTCTTCCCATCCCCAACCCCACCACCCTTTGTCTTCGGTGTCACAGGAGACCCCTTCTGCACCGCCACCCTTCCCACACTTCCCTTCTCCGTCTTTCCCTCCACACCTCCTTTCACCGTCTCCTCTTCCACCAATCTTTGCCTCTTGCACAGCTCCTTCACCTCCTTCTCCAGCACGTCCAACCTCTCGTTCAGAACCCTATTCTCCTCCCGCAACTCTCCAACCTCCCTTCCCGCACACTCTACTATCCCATACACATGATTTCTCATCTCCACTCCCAATACCGACAACGAATTCCGCAGGCTCGAAATCGCCTCAACCGAAACACCACTACCACCCCCACTCAGCACCACACCGCCCATTTCCGTTACAATCTCCACAATTCCATCGTCCAGTTGCTCCTTCATCACCAACCCCAACATCTCCACCCTCGCCTTCATCTCCCCCACAAACCGCATCTCCCTGTCACCCTCTCCGCCCCCACTCTCTATCTGGTCTCCAACCTCTAACTGACTCAGATGCACCGCACCCCTTCTCTCCATTGCGACCCCCTCCACCTCCAATTCTACCCCCTTCTCCACCTCATCACCATCCCCTCTCCTCGCCTCACACTTCTTTCCTTCCTCAGCCACTTCCTTCTTCTGCGACATCCGACCAGCCGCCGTAATCACGTCCTCTTCCCGCTTTGGTGACGGCGTCTGCGGTACCTCCTTCCCCTCCAACAGCACCCACAGCTCCTCATCCTTCACGTATCCGTTCGACATCTTCAGAAAAAGAAGTAGTAGTTGGATCGAAGTTTCCGCTGCGATACAGTGCAATCGAGCTAAACTGTGCTGTCCACCCCCACTGTCCAACCACACGGGCTATATCCAGCACCATGATTGTCCCTGTTTCCCTCATCCCATTTCCCGCCAAAACATCCACTGTACACCTCCGCACCTTCCACTATTTAAGCGCCATCTCTCTGTCCCCTCTTCACATAGTCCCCACCCACCTCGCCTCGACCGGCGATATTTTTCTCTTCCACCATAACCCCACTCGATGGTTATAGCAAAACAGGAAGATATTGCCAGTGGAGGCAAGCTAGGGACTAGTGATTGTACTTAGAGTTGCTCACCCTCTGTCTCGACTGGGGGCATGTTCTTCTTCCGTCACATCCTTTGTGGGTTGTGACAAAAAAAGAATATGTCACCACTCGACACCGGATGGGTAACAATGATAGCACGTAGAGTAGTTCATCCTCCCTCTCAGCGTCCACTGGGGATATATTTATGTTCTCTCACATCCTTTCCCGGTTGTCATACAAGAGAAATACATCTCCAATGGAGACGGAGAATTTAGTTGTGATAACACGTAAAGGTAACAATGTAATAAACAATAAATTTATGCTACTATCTCTAACCAACCTTTCGAAAACCAGCTATGACATGAGCTGGGTTACTCGAGCCAAAGATGGCAGATCCTGCAACTGAAATGTTTGCACCGGCCTTCACTGCTCCTTTCACAGTACTCAGTCCAATACCCCCATCCGCCTGTATCCCTATTCTTGGGTACAACTCCCTTGCATGTCGCACCTTATCAAGAACACCCTCCATAAACGCCTGTCCTCCAAACCCTGGCTCCACCGTCATCAACAATAACATGTCTACAACTCCTTCCTTCATAAGTGCTTCTACGACCTTTATAGACGTATTCGGGCGCAATCCAACTCCATCCTTTTAATTATGGCAATTCGATTGAAGCTATAAAACCCGTTCACCTCATTTATGAAGCCAAAATGGCTCCTTTCATCCTGTATTCAAGCTCCCCGTAACTCGTACTTTACAACTACTTTACAACTCAGGTTCGAAATCAGTTTCATTCATTGCACACTTTCTACTCTTCCACCTACCTTTCATAAAACATCATCACACTTTGTGGCTTGTCGTCTCATACAAGGCCTATCATTCATTCAGTACAATCACATATCATACATTTCGCTCACTTTCACAAAGTGAACCATGTTCCCGTTCTGCGCTTCCCAACCGTTTGTACTTACGTATCACTCTTTACCCCAGCAGTTCTCCGCCCCATCTTCCCTTTTTATCGTCACACAAAAACAATCGAACATTTGCAATGAAAAGTTATCCCCCTCCCCATTTCCCCAGCTTTGAGGTTAGAACACATGACTTTTCGGTGTTGTAAACCTTTTAGAGATAGTTAAACATAAAAGTTACTTTATCGAAATGACCTGTTCCTATTACATTACTTATATTATTCGTCCTTCTGTGGTTCAAATATGCCCCTTTAAATCCTACATCCCTTATCACTAATATCTGGCTAAGTTTTTGCTAGAGGGAAAAGGGTCATTCCACATCATTAAAGTGCACGAAACTAGTAACGAAACAAGTATAAAATTGTGATATTTCTGAAGAACTAAGCCTTTGCAATACTTGGGTCACCCGTATAAAGTAAGGTAAATCTTTTATGGGTTTCAACCCTTAATGGAGGTTGTTTTACTCTTCTTGATTTCTAAGCTCATGTTGAAGATATTCATAGTTTTCTTTACCCACTTGAACCCGTACATATAATTTATGACTAAATCATCCGTTCTTTACTGCAAATCGATGCAACAGCTTCTCCTCCTAGTAACGTTTTAAAACAGTACTACAATACCCGTATATGGTCGTTCTTAGACTCTTTTTATACTACGAAACACCTTGTGAACATCAATCACATCCTTCTCATTCGTATACCCACACCCATTTGCAAAACGAACCCTTTCGAAAGCTTTCAAAACATGTATAACTCGGAAGTTAGAGCCCAAGAAGTAACTCCTCAGCAGCTGGCTAACGAAATATTCGAAAATGGCTACGCCGTGATTAGTGATGTTGACGGTACTCTGAAAAGAGCTGGGGACAACATTCCTGCCGAAACAGTCAAATGCATGAAGTACATCAACGCACGCGTTGGTTTCGGAATTGCTACTGGGCGAGATATAGAGGATGCCGAGAGTTTCATGGAGCACCTGGGTGGCTACACTTTTGGCATCTCTGGAAACCAAGGCGCACGGGTGAGATTATCCAATGGTACCGAAATTGATCAGGACCTTGACAGGGAAGGTTACGAAAGATGTGCAGCCGAACTTGAGAGACTTGCACTCTCCTTAAATGAATCGCACGGACTTCACGAAGAGCGTCAACAAGCAGTGGTGAGCACTAGAAAAGACAGTGGACTCCCTAACTTCACGTACAATGGACTGTCGAAGTGGAAAACAGAAGTTAACTCCGGTATTTCAAAAGTGTTGACATCCTTTCCGAACCTGGTTGCGTACCCTCAAGATGAAAACTGTGACATAGGGGACATTCGTTTCACGAAAAATAGTGGGGCGCTAGCCTTGGTTGAAAACGACCCCCAGTTCGACACACATTTAATCGTTGCTTTCGGGAATGCTTCCAATGATGGCCCTCTATATGAAATGGCAACCCTGGCAGTTCATGTGAAGGGAGAAGACCATCCAGCAGCGGTAACATATCTTGTTGATGGCGTGGAGGACGTGCATGAGACCATCAGAAGGGTGGCAGAACTGTACGGGTACAGAAAATGCAAGTGTCAATGGTTTAGAAATGCTCTTGGAATTTGTTTCAAGTGCTACGATGCCTTTAATACTTAGCTATGATATGAGATCTCAGTAATAAAAGTGTCGTATATATCTCAATACCCTTTTATGAATCATGGTGGTTTTTATCCTGCTGCTTTTCCTCGTAGCCGTACAACAGAGCCACCAACATAATTGTCGAATGTACATCCTCCACGCTTTCGAACAGGTTGTGTACTCCACGCGGGATACAATCTTCTTTGACGTGAACGCCGTACACGCCTACCTCATGCAAAGGCCCGTCGCTCAAAGCACTTCCGAACGTCACGACGTCATCCGTATCAATAAATCTCGGTTCATTATCCACAAGATTTTCTCCTCCGCTTCCTTTTGTGTATCGCTTGTCCACAATTTCGCAACTTTTATCGCCAGGATAGATAACAAACGCATCCATCTTCTGCAACAGGTCCCCAATAGCAGAATCCACTTCTTCCTTCCACTGCCACAGTTTGTTGTACACGAAATTGGGAAGGCCACTATCACCTTTGGTCTCCACGAACCCCTTGTCATCATCATTCACAATACCATGCCTCCTATTCAAATCCCTTGCCAGGAACAGTAGTCCGTCAACAGTGTGGTCAAGGGTGTGATCATTGAATGCACCCTTAATTTCCCTCTCGTCAGAGAAACGCATGAAAGCTCCATGATTCGCCGAGACACCAAACTTATAGTCTCCGAGTCCTTCCATTTTCCCCTCCACGTCGCCCACATCACCCCCTGTGACAAGTCCGAAACCAACACGTTCGTCAATGAACTTCATACACTTCACAACTTCTTCTGGAATTGACTCTCCTTCTCTTCTCAACGTTCCATCAACGGAACTTAATATACCGTAACCATTGGCATATATGAACCTAGACAAGGTATTTGGTGAAATTTCCGCCAAGTCTCTCTGTTCCTCTGCCATTTTTCCTGATACAGTCACCATACTGCCACAAGTACCGCATAGACAGGAACTGCATATACTTCTCTTAAAAGCAACCTTAAGTGCAGTTTCAGAAGTGTTAGGACGCTACATGTTCAATTGCGAATTGAATGGTGCCACCAATGATGTTAACGATACCGAGCATTTGGCATGTTGCAATTAGACGCAACTGGACCAAAGACGTTTGACATTTGTTCAATTACCAGCCTGCCGCACCTTTTCTATGTTCATATGTATAGCCTTGTAATAGTATACTACTCTTAATACTCGCAAGACACACATAATTTACTAATCATCTCATTCTCATCCACTTCGAGGCGCTCGCAGCCTCATTATTGGCAAATCGTCATCACTACTACTCTCGAGCACTTCGGTTCTACCGGCGTCCGCTTCCACACCAATCTCCACGACCACTTGGTCTTCGTCCATGTCAACCACCCCACCCTCCTTATCGGACAACAGTTCATCCTCCGCCTCCTCCTCCTCGTCACCATTGACAAACGTGGGTCGGAAATCCCGCACCCGATGAACAGCATCAGGTAGTGCGTAGCCCTCTGGTACCATGTACATGTGGTATCTAACCAGCAAATCCATAGACTCGGGCCTATCCACCTTGTCCTTCCCACTTGCTCCAGCATGTGTCACATCACCACGGCCCACGAATACAGAGTACGGTGGGATGATTATCTTCTTCGCTGGATACACCTCCGACATCACTCGCAACTGTTGGTTGTTCATCCCCACCAGTTGATGGCTTCCAGCGCTCACCCAGAGAGGAAAGCCCTCTTTCCCAGAGGCCATTACAAAGTATCCGGGGTTGCCAGTATTCATTGTTTCCTTCGTAACCAGACCACTGAAGTCGGTGTGCAGCGTCTGGCGCTTGCACTTTCTCGTCGTCCCCAGAAATCGACCACCAGTTTTCGGAGTGTACATCTTCACAGCTTCCCTTTCATTGTCCCATAGTCCAAAGCCGCAGAAATTGTACCCATTCGAACATCAAGTAAAGCACGCGACCTTACAACCCACCTGAGCTCCTCATTATCCTCCGGCTTCTCCACCGTACCCCAACGTGTCGACATCACTCTCCCCTCAAATGGTCCATCGCTACCGTCCTTCCATCCTTCATCATCGTTGATTATTTGAACAAACGACTTCTGTTCCTCTCCTTTCCGTATATCCGGCATCGCTCCATACTCATTCTCGAAGAAGTCCACCAACTTCCCCGACACATCTCCGAACTCCCGAACTTCTTCCAACTCCTCCCATTTAGAGACACCATTATCCGTCGCAAAGCCATCAAGCTCGCAATATCCATTCTGCCTTAGCTCAGCTTGCATTCGGGCGAAGAACATTTGCCCAAATTCGTCATGCTCCTTCGCAGCAACCCACAGCACCTCTTCATCATCCATACCTGTCGGTCGAGTACGAGGATACTGCATACCAAATGTCTCCGCCCGTAGGCGATGTTCAGCCCTTGCAGCGTGCCAAAAGACAAGATGGTGTACATCTCTGAGATTCGAGACACTTAGCAGCTCCGACCTATGTCCCTTCGGCAAGTGAATGACTCTGAGCCAGGGGTCCTTGTGCTCAATTACGTTCTTCCCTTGCCATTCCTGCGGTCTCAGCCTGGCATACCCGCACCATGATGGGTTCAGTGGGCCATCATATGGGTCACCTCGAACAAGTCCGTGCTCCTCAGATTCCGGAAGAGCTGTAGGTAACTCGTCATCAAATGACCCCCCACCTGTCTCTTGCTGATCGTCTGGCGCAGCATCTTTCTCGACGGTGACAACCCGTGGAACTGTCACAGAAAGAAGCTCTTCGTCATCCACAAATGCAGAACTGCCTGCGTTCTCTGCATTCGCTCCCTCTCCCAATGCCACGAACTGAACCTTCATCGACCTTCCTCTCAGCACATGTTCATTTAGTTGAGACATCAGGTCATCCGGTGTCATGCTGTTCAGAGTAGATCTCATCTGTTGTGTGAAAGTCTTTCTCCGTTTCTTCCTCGGCGGAGCCCGCTGTTCTTCTTCAGAGCTATCCAGAACTTCTATGGCACCTCGATTTCGGCCGTGTTCAATTTCCCTATAACTCACCTGCGCCCGTTCTCGTGCACTTCTTCGCGGTTTCCCCTTCTCACTGTCAG
>VCMS01000412.1:0-16124 GCA_022539475.1 Gracilaria domingensis | reverse complement strand
ATCTGATTTGGAGTAAGAACAAAAGCTGGTTAGAAGAGAATGCTACGAAACTCACAATGCAGTTGAAGCAAGCGTCAGGAGAAACATACTGCTGTTTGACGAAAATGGTGTACCGCAACACTTCATGCTGCGAGAACAAGCCCATTTGTTCGTCTAAATCTACTCCCAATGCGCTGACAATGTCGCAGGATATGCCGCACGGAAGGTCAAGACTGTTCTATCCCGAAACCGTGTCGGGCGTACAAGTGCTGAAGGAGTTTATTGGGTATGATGTGGCGAAGACAAGGATACACGGGCCACCTTTTTAAGATGGCACAATACTGTGCTCGCACGTGGACCTTGGGTCGTGACTGGTTCTGAGCCTTCTAAGCTACGCGATGGCTGTCAAGGGGTGGCCAGCAGACAGAAACTGTTTATACAATAAGTTTGCTGCAAACTACTACCTCTGTTGTTTAAAGAATGTTCTGTGGATGTTAGGCAACATGTCTTGAGGCACCAATTCCAGCGAGTTTCCATAATTTTGCCGAACGACAACGGAAGATTGGACTGAAGGTTCTTAGGTAATGACATTGAGAGACGAGCAGCGCCTACATTTGGATATCGAATGCCGTCGAACGCGAAGACTTTACCTACACTGTGAAAGAACAATTTTTTATTGACAGTTGTGAGCCGAAGATTGGCGTCTCGATTAGCGATTGCTTCGTTGGCTATGAATGCGAGTTAAGCGCGGATATGGAGTTCAAGAAATGACATGAACCGATTTCGGGAATTAACACAGGCATTCACAAGAAAAAGGCACCACAAGGTGAACAGTGTAGAGATGGAGCCCTTAATGTTTTAAGCTGTACAAGAGTCAACGTGCTCAAGTTTGGTCCGTTCCATTCTGAATCATTGATAGAAAATCGATTGATGTAGAATCGGTGTTGGCAACCATTGAAGTGCTGAGGACAAAAGGTGGAGCAGGGTAGTTGATCGAACAACATGACAGTTCCCTGCTAGTGCAGAAGCCGCGAACCAATCCCGTACCAAGGAGTTTAACTCACGATAGTCTCCGCTTGGAATGAACGAGGGAACGTACGGCTAAGAGTGTGGTCCTTTTCATCGTTGCTAGCCACCGCTAAGATATGCATTTCAATATGGTGGTCGATGCTTTTGTTGCGGGGGTAAAACCTCGAAATACCGGACGAATGCCAACCTCTGGTGCGGTAAGTGCAGAATCAAGGAGAAATATTCGAATCAAGAAGCTACTACCTGGGCACCCAAGTCTCTGAATCTTCTCCGCTTTACCAATACAGTTGGAAAACTTTGGCTTTCTACTCCGGACAAGCTGGAAGAAGCGAAGACACGTGCGATGATGGAGAGTATTTGGGATTCGTCCCAGCTTTAAGTGCTTAGAAGACGAATCGAAGTGTTCAAGAGTCGGAACGAAACCGCCTTTCACGACGGCCGAATTCACCAGAGTTATCCTTGTCTTTCTGGGAAGTATGTAATAGAGTGCTCATCCAGTGTTTCTTTCACGAGACTGAGAAAGGAGGAAGGGCCTGTTCACCAATTTGATCAAGAATCGACCTTGTGTCCGTACTGAGAACATTTCTCTAACAGCAGTCCATGTTTTGAACTGGACATACTTGAAACACAATGTTGAAGAGCTCGTAAAGTGAAAGAACGCCCTCTCATTGCAAACCGAGGAAGCTGTGTGGAAGTTCCTGGTAAAACCTGGATTACGCTGGTAAGGAGTATTGCCATTCCATTGCTTTCTAACATGTCCGTGCTCAATGGAGCGAATAGTCTCCTCCACAGCCGTTGCTGTTCTTCTGACGTCTTTTTGTAGTGTCTTTTAAATAGCAGGTGTGCATGTCGTATATGCCTGCGTCGTAATACTTGATACTTCCCAGACGGCGAATATCGTCCACGAGATGATCGAGAAGATGAAACTTCAGAGTTCCCAGTCTGGAGGGATGAAAATCCGCCAGAGTCTTTGTTGCGGAACGCTTGAAGGCTTCAATCTCCGAACTAAGACACAGGAGAGAGCTTTCAGTCCAATACGGGTCACGATTGTATCTGAATAAGGTCGAGAGCAAGTCCGAATACTGAGAGAAAACGGTTGTGATTGGGGCAACGTCCTGTTCTCCACAGCATATGTCAAAGAATGCTCCTATGAAGGGAAAGACCATGTCAAGTGCTTTGTAGTTTTTGGCCTCCAGCATTCCACGGAGACCGTCTTTCGTGAAGATACCATTCAAAGATTTGCCTTTCTCCTGCGTGGAGAAATCGATATGTAAACCTTTGGCAGGAGAATCGCGTTCTATGGCAGCTAGAATTGCGTTTGCATGGTTGAGGAGTTGGGTGCGTATCGTTCGAAATGAACGCGATGCAGATGTTCCTAATGTGGTGCACAGGGTGTCTGACTGCAGTCTCTCGATTGTGGCCGTTTTTATCAACTTTGAGATGCCGAGATGCAAGTTGTGTAATGGTTCGAATGAGAACAGACTGTATGGAGACAATCCCGGGATCATTCCAAGGCTTACGGAAGTTTCGAGGAACGAAGGAATGAGAGATATGGAATTTGAACGCATCAGAGTATCCGCTTGAGATCTCCTCTCCCTCGCACGACGTGGACGTCTTTCCGCCTCGTCTTTTTGTGCATGTTGCAAGATAGCTGTGTATGTCTTTCGGATGCTTTTCGTGTGCTTTTGAGAACGTCCGTTGAATGAGGTGGGAATAGGACTGCATAAAGATGAGCGAGGGGCTTTGCATCTATGACACGGGCTTTCCGTTTTGGTGCCATGAAGAATAGACAGAATGTCCTTAGCCTCAGGAATATCCGCACAATAACTTGCAAGCAGAGGATGGCACACTCGACTTAGTTTGTCTTCGCCGATGAACTGAAAACCTTTCTGCGTGAGATTTAGAATGGGCTCCAGGACTTGACGAAGAGATTCTTGAAGGATTTGCATCCTGGACTCGCGTAGAGACTTGCTAGAAACAAATGGCATTGCGTCTGCTTCAGATGCGGAAACCTCGATCAGTGTGGTAGGGAAGTATGCCACTACTGTGAGGTCATCACGGATACACTTACGGCGAAGCTGGTCGGAGAAGTTGAGAAATATGAGGTGAAGAGGATAGGCGGTAACCGATGTTTGCTTTAGAGTTGTTGAAGACTTATCGGTGTATACCTGCAGAAGACCTACGAAAGATTCACTGTAACTTATTTCTTGGGAGTACCACACTATTCTACTATCCAAAGAGCCCATGACCATTTCCTTAAGTTTTGAGGTGGCGTCTCTTGCGAGAGAGCCGGACATGGGGTGAGATATTTTCGTGGAGTGGGTCTGAGGTATAGGGTGGAAGAATGTGTTTTCGTTGTTAGCCAACTGGAGCTGTTTCACAAGTGTCTGAACGGGGTCTCTCGTGTAGAGGGTGGCGCTGAACTTACATCCTTCTGGCGAGACAGTTCTGCGATTGAAACCGTCCTTTGAGGCGTATCGTTCGAAAATGGCCTTCTTCAGTTCTGTACAGCGCTTGGAACTTGTTATGGTCTCGTTGAATCGCTTTTGCGAGAATCGCGGGTCCCGAAGTAGCCCAATTAGCTCGTCCGCCTCACGATGACCAAGGTTGGAAGCTACTGAAGCCAGACAAACCGTGAGATAATCCATATGCAAATCACCGAGGGCCTCCTCAGAAGGCACTGGGCGGGAACTGCTTCCGTGTTCTCGCTCTAATGACGCGGGAGCCGGGGAAGGAGAAACACAATGCGAAGTGTCCGGAATGGGAGGGGCGCACGGAGTGGGGTCGACGATGTCCTCGGACACTGGAGGCTCGGGAAGGCGACAAGGGGCAGTGACCGTTTCGGAAGATGCGGGCGCGGGTGCGGAAAGCTTGAGACGCTTGCTTCTCCGAATGGGCCGGCTATTGTCGTCTTCCAGCGCTGCTTTCAGACGAAACGGGCAATGGTTGACATGCGTTGAAGGGATAAGACTCCTCGGCGAGTAACGAAGGGGCACCCACGCTTCTTATGTGTACAGTAGTAGACCATGGGAAGAAGAACTGAACGAGAAACGACGACAAAGACTGCAAGGGAAGGGCGTCCGAAGGGAGAAGGAGGTCGAGCGACAGTCAAGATCGACGTCATGCTGAGAACGGAGAATATATTTTGAGTTCAAATCACGTGCTTTCGTTCAAAAAGGAACGTAGGTACACGTCGACCTCAACACAAGGGTGTACTTCTCGTATTATCTACCACTGGTTATAAACCTGTGGTTTCGCAACGTTGTACGCTGTACACCTGTCCAATCTCGCACAGAAAAATAAATCTCTTCCCTCCGCCGCCGCCGCCGCGCCTCCGACGTCCGACCTTCCCTTACCGTCGTGATCCGTGCCATCCACATCCTCGCGTTATACTCCGCTCCGTCCTTCTTTTTTCCTCCCTGTACTTTATGGAGGTTCCTTAAAGTAGAGGGCGGAAAAAAGTAGGACGGAATCATCCGTATCTCACGGATGTATTCCGTGCAGTCTTTTCGTAGGTTCTCTTCCATATTCTTCTATGTATCTTTGCTCTAAACTAACCCATCCTCACCACGTTTTTTCGCGCTATTCGACATGTAAACGGCAGAAAATAAGCTTTGGGTTACCGGGTTCCCGTTTTCAGCCTCCAACTCGTTCCATTTGTTCAACTACGTTCTGCTTACGATATGTTCCATCTTGTTCTACGTCTTGCTACTAACATTGACGTGATTGAAGGTAACCACTATTTGACGTGCATCCTTTGTATTTCTTCCGACGTCCACAACGACTGTAAGTACGCAACCAGTTTCATTTCGTCTCTCAAGATCGATCTCTGACTGCTCGTGTAACCTATCACGCGGTATTGCCGATCTTGGTTCACTTTGTTGCGCCATAGGCGTCTCTAGCTTCTCGCATCTTGCGCTACTTTTGGTTTGTTGGCGATCTTGGTTCCGCCATAGACTCTTCTCTCTTCTCGCGTCTTGCGCTGCTTTTGGTGTATTGGCGATATTGGTTGATATTGGTTGACTGGCTCGGGCGATAGGTTCATCATTGGCAATCTTGGTTGACTAGGTTGCGCCATAGGATGGTCTCTCTCTTATCGCGTCTTGCGTTACTTTTGGTGCATTGGCGATATGGTTTGACTTGGTTGCCTCATAGACTCGCCTCTCTTCTCGCGCCTTACGTTGATCTTCTTGTATTGGCGATCTTGGTTGACTGGCTTGCGGGATAGTCGATTCTGGTACTTGGTTGCGACATAGGCTGCTCTCTCGTTTATCGCATTTTGCGGTATGTTTGCTGCATGGGTATTCTTGGTGTCGTTGCTTGTGAGTTCTCGCTTCGACACCTTTCGCGGTTTACGATGATATGGTGGGCTTGTAATCTAACCGATCCCTTTCCTGCTTCTTCTTCCGTTTGCGAGTTACCAGGTCCCTCGACTTTTCTAGCGCAACGTTTCTGTTTTGTTTTATCAATGGTACGTTCCATCGCATTTCAAATGTATCTAACGGATCATTGACTAACTTATGGATACTTTCTGCTTGCGTATACAGGTAAATGACTTTTGATGCGTACGTAGCTCACGAGTTGCAGGTGCAGGTTCCTCAAGTAGGGAACCATGCATCTGGGCATGGTTCCCTACATGAGGAACGGAGAGGATGAGGCGCTTCGCGCCTCATCCTCTCGGAGTGCGTATGTGTTCTACCGATCCAGCACTATGGTGCAGGTGCCCTCTGCGGCATCTGCCGCAGATTGCGGCTACACCCGATCCATCATGGGGAAATGGTACATGTAATATAGCGAAGTAGTGGTTAGCAAAAGCGGTCGATAGAAGAATAGATAGGAATAAAACGGTATGATTTCATAATGGGCATCATCTGTACTAGCACTAGTATTCCATGCGTTGCAGGGTATCATTCCGCAGAAGGTATCGTGTAATGTGCACCTTAATGGAAACTGAACCTAGACTTCGCGAAATACAGTTCAGGTAGCCCTCGACTAAAGAACTAGCACGAGTGGAAAACCCACCAGTATTTACTGCACAGCGATTCTGGACGACCCAAGCAATTATCTGCAGATTTTGAAATAATTGATCTCGATATTTTTTCAAAAAATTTACTGGACGACCCTTGCCAATTTCTGGACGACCCTCGCCAAAAACTAGCATCTGCAAGAGACAGACGTTCGACGAACTTCGCCAACGCCTGGTACGGCCCCCGATACTGGCTATCCCGAAACAAGGATATCCATACGTACTGGACACCGACGCGTGTGACCGTCAGGTTGGCTGTGCCCTCCTCCAGAGGCAACCCGATGGGGACCTTCTCCCAATCGGATACTGGAGCCGCTCGCTAACCAAGACCGAGCGAAAGTATTCAACGACCGAACGGGAATGCCTCGCTGTAGTATGGGCTATCCTGCACCTCCGACCGTATTTGGAAGGACAGAAGTTCACTGTTCGCACGGATCACCACTCGTTGAGGTGGATACTGAACCTAGCGGACGCCTCAGGGCGACTCGCACGGTGGCGCCTACGCCTGATGGAGTACGACTTCGACGTCATTCACCGACCGGGTATCAAACACCGAGCGGCAGATGCACTCTCACGAATCCAAACGGACGGAGAGGACACTTCACCGCTAGACGACGAGGTCCCCTGTTTCCTCATCGACGACCGTCCGGACGACGGTCTCGTTATAGCCAACATCACCGTAGACGGACAAGAATATACGAACGTCTGCATAGATTGGCCAAGACCCGAACGGGAATCACCAGGAATACCGGAAGTGCTGGCACTGCCCACAGAAGAAACCGAAATCGTACCCATCACGCTCGAGGAACTCGTACGAGCTCAGGCGCCGGACCCTTTCTGCCAATCCGTACGGAGAGATGTCGGCAACGGGGTTACCTTGTTCGATGTCGACCGAAACGGAGTACTCATACGACGCTCACGCTTGGACGGCGCCCTACAGAAGGTGGTCCCCGAGTCCCTGCAGGCACGCGTTCTTTACCTGGCGCACTATCCCCGCTTGGTCGGACACCCTGGTGCCACCAGAATGTACGAAACACTACGGAGGGACTTCTATTGGCCCCACATGGCCAACGACGTCTTCCAGACCGTACGGGATTGTCGGTCATGCCCAGCCGTCAAAGGAACCCGTTATCGGTCCCAGAAGCTGCTGAAGCTCTTCCCAGCAGCTGGTCCGCTCGAGTTTATTGCCATGGACATAGTGGGACCCTTTACCAGATCCCTTAACGGATGCCAGTATATCCTGGTAATGACCGATCGGTTTAGCAAGCTCTCGCGAGCCATACCGCTGCGGTCAACCACCGCCCCAGTGGTAGCCAAAACGTTCTTGGAACATTGGGTTTACCCGTACGGCATCCCGAACTGCCTACTAACCGACAACGGACCGCAGTTCACGTCGAAGTTTTTCGAGGCCGTCTGCTCCGCACTGGGCACGAAGCACGTTTCGACCACTGCGTATCACCCCCAGACAAACGGGCAGGCCGAACGGTTCAACAAGACGCTGGTGGAGCGCCTCCGCCACTACGTAGCAGACCACCAAAGGACGTGGCACGCATATGTCCAACCCCTTACGTACGGATATAACCTCCAGGTCCATAGGTCCATCGGAACCACCCCGTTCGCGGTCGCACTAACGAGGACACCCCCCAGCGTCCTCATCGACGAACCCAGTACGTCCTTGGACCCTGCAACATCGACTCAGCCGTCCGCAGCCCAGTTGAAGCGATACACACTCAAACTCCTACAGGCGACGCTTCAGACCGCGCGGACAAAGCTGACACGCGCACAGCAGCGCTACAAGGACGACTTCGATAGGACCGTCCGGTTTCGCCCTACGTTCGCGGAAGGCGAGGAAGTGTACATTGACCGACCCAATTACAAAAGCACGGAAGAGGACCTAACGGAACAGGAACGAACTCTTCGGAAACTACTGCCGAAGACCACCGGTCCGTTCAAGGTCAAAGCCACAACGGACACCACCGTTACTATCGATGAACACGGTATCGAACACACCGTCTCCATTGATCGCGTCACACGCGCCCCGTCCGCACGGCCTACGAGTAGCCCCGTTACCACCGAACGTACACAGGAGGAACCCGTCGCTGACCCGGAGGGACCATTCGCGGACGACGTCGTCGACCGCGACGATTTACCGCCACCCGATACGGTTCCTTGCGTCGTGGAACGCGTCGTAGCGCACCGCGATAGGCCGGACGGAGTCCAATACCGCGTACGCTGGTACGACTACACCGCCGAATCCGACACCTACGAACCCCCTTCCAACATCCCTCAGCACTTTGTCGCACGATAATGGCGTCGCCGAAGTCGTACGACATCGGCAACACCCTTAAGGAGGGGGAGAGAAGCAGACGGAAGTCCGTCGGCCGGACAAAACGCCACCTACTCCCCAAGCACGTGACGGGCTCCAACCGACACGGATACGACCACTGACGCGCGACGGTTGGCCGGATATTCGCCCTAACCGTACGCTCATTGGCTCACCCCCTTTATTTTTCGATCTAGTGAAACGCCGCCTTTTCCGATATCGGCACTTTACGTCAACGGATTCAACCTGACGTACGCAAAGGAAGAATGCACACAACAACACAAGTTTACTCAAGGACACGCACGACATTGGAACCGTCTACGCACCACCCGGTCCCTTCTTCTGGATACTCTTCACTGCCGGCAACGTCTTGGATACGCCACGACCACGGCCACGCGTACCACCACGACCACGCCCCCCACGAGGTGTCGGAATGCCCGAACGGTAGGCCGACGCCGAGCCCCCTCGGGAACTGACCGGCTGGAACGGACTTGAAGTACCCGGCCAAGGAGCGTTGGCTACCACGACCCTCACGGATGACTGCGGCTGACTAGGCGCGCTCGCCGCCGGAACGTCACTGGCAACCACGCCTGACGCACCCGCACCGGTACCTGGCGTCACCGGAGCAGGAGCGCTAGGAGCTTCCACACCGGACGCAACTTCCGCCATTGGGGTATCCCCGGGCTCCACGTCGTCACCAACTGCTACAGCACCGCCACCGGACGCTTGAGCGCCACCGTCCCCCGTCGCAGCGACACCTTCCGTACCGGCGACAGCCTCACCACCGTCTCCCCCAGCTCCTTCCGGACTCACCGGAGGTGCTGGAGGGTTCAGAGTGACCCCGTCAAACATGGACGCACGCGCCCGTCTCAGGTTCTGAACGATCTGGTTGACCTGATTCTCCACCGTGGCCTGGTCGTGCAACCCTTGATAGGACTCACCGACCAACTCGTCCAACGTCGGAGCCTGCGTCTCCATAACCTGTCCGTCCGGCGCAGTACCCTCCCCGAAACCGGCCAGCATACCCTGCTCGTACGAACCGAGAACGCGCAGGCTGTGTTCACGAAGGTAACCGAGTAGGTCCGACATGCCCTGAGCCTGCTCACGCAGGCACGCTTCGGAGTTCGCCGCGCGACGCACCCAAGTACGCGCAGCCGTCAGGGCGCCCGGCACGTCAGTCGGCTCCGGAATCCCACGCGGAACGCATACAGCCCGCAAGGCGTTGAGCAACGTCTGGAGGCGCTCGCCAGAGACTTCGACACCCATTGCGTCCAATTGGCGGCCTGGGAGCCCGACCTGGACCTCTCGCTCCGTACGCACAGGTACCTCCACGATCTCCGGATCAGGCTCCGGCTCGGCCGCAGAGGATAACTGAGGCAGACCGGCTTGGACCCCGCTCTCACGCCTCGGCACTGGAGAAGCGGCTTCGAAGTCTTCTTCCATGTACCCATGCGGGAAGTAGTTCGGCCTATCCGCGAATGGCCAAGGCGGAAGCTGTCCCGTTGGCAATAGCACTCGGTCGATCGGCAACGCGCCCGTACCGGATGCGGGCATAGTAGGGAACGAGTCCTCAAAGTAATCGTACCAGAGGAACCCCGGCGTCTGCGACCAGTCCGTCTCCAAAGAGTACTGAAGGAGCTTCTCACCGACCGCAGGGGGGTAAGAGGTCCCCCGCAGGATGTTCTGCAACCCCATTTCAGCCAAGATGCATACCAATTTGTACGGGAGAGGGAACAACCGTCCGTACTGCGGCGAATCGTCCGTGTTGTACAGGCGCTGATCGCCCGCACCGGTGAAGACTTCCAGACCGTCGCTGGCCGCCTGGAGGAACGCCATGAAAGCGAAAACTGCCCACTCGGCGTACAGGATCTGCAAGACCGCACGGCTCAACGCTCCTTGGGATAGCAGTTCCCGCGAATGGTATGCCACCACGGACGGCGTCGGTACGGAAAGGTTGCGTTCGACCTCCACAGACTTCCACGCCTCGGTCATACCGTAGTATACCGTCGTACGGTCGTTCTTCGCGACGTCGAAGTACTCGACGTTGTGCCAGGAGTAGAAGAAACGGTGTGAACCCCGGATGCGGGCTTCCGTCGCGGCGTTGCTCCCCCAATGCTCGCGGTCTAACCAGTACAGCTGGTCGTACGGCGGTTCGAACATCACCAACGCGAGAGGGTTACCGTTTTCGGGCGGAAAGTTCGCGTCGGAATTGAGCCGGTGCATCAGGCTCTGAAGTCGGCGTTGATACTCGCGCTCCTCGGGGCACCTTAAGTACGGCATATCGGCTATCCCGAACGTCCTTTCGTCCGCACGACCGACGATTCCAGGAAGGTGATTCCAACGTGCCTGCCAAGCTTCCATTCGCGTACGCTTTGGGTTACGGCTCGCCACCTCACGTAATGGGAGCGAGACCGGAATGGCTGCGAAGCGACGCGCATCGAAGTACTCCGCATTGTCCTGAATGTACTCGTTGACCGTGATCGGAACCTGCTTCGACCGACGCGGGGCCTGGCTCGTACGACGACTACGATGGTCGAAGTGCTGACCCGGAAGCGGCATAGACCGAAACGGACCGCCGCCACCGGACGCACTCGGTTGATTCGGATTACTCGCCATCGCAGACGGCGAGGCGGACGACTGGCTTGATTGCGAACCCATCGGGGGCAACGGATGACGGGTGGAAGGGAGCTCTTATAGCCGCAAGGTACGACACGGAGATGCACGGGCTAAGACGGACGGCGTTCGGGACCTCGCGAAAAGCGATATCGCTCGTACCGATACGTACACTTTGAGGCCTCATACACCTCAATTTATTTCCGAGCGGGCATGATCACTGTACATCCGCCCCTTTCCGTGACGGCTAAAGCCCATTCCTGCTCGGAACGCATCCGACGTGGTAGTCACCGCGCCGCGAGCGCAGTCGCATAGCCAGTACGCGCACAACCTCGCTATCGGCCTTCGCTGTCGTCGCCACTATCGTCGGAAGGTCGCAAGGCGGGACAGTGTCCGCCGCGGCGCGCGCACCGCGCGTACCACACGGTACCGACCCGAAACGGACATGAGCGCGTCTCACCGGCCGCGAACGCGCCGTAGCGTGCGAAGAAGGAGGATTCGTGCGCCCCCGTGACCGCTCGGTTGCACACCATCGGGCGCTTCCGTCGCTTCGCGAATTGGACGCGGAAGTGTCAGTTCTGACCGCGTACCTACCACCATGGTGGTCGGTGTCCCTCATAGTCGGGCGCAGCCGCCTTCACGCGAGCTTTTCTCTCGGTCGCCGCATTGGCGGTTCCATGAACGGACACGGGCCACGCGCCACCCATAGCGCCCTTGTCGCCAGCGGTCTGTTTCAGTTCTACTAGCTCCGCCGCTCCCCCACGCCACGCGTGTAATTCTCACATGGCTTCGCCCCGCCCGTGGCGGGCACTTTCTGTGAAAGAAACGATCGGTGGCTTCTTCTCAGCCGAACGGACTTGGGCGCAGCACTGGGCTGCACTCCGAGGACGGAGTGCAATCTAAGGAGAGGGATCTGTCGTATAGCACGATCTGGCTGACCGCACGGACGGAGTGGATTGAGAGGAGTGCCGTGTCGTACGTGTCGGGCTGGCCCGAGCGGATAGTTGTACGCGTGATTGTCCCCGCATCGGATATCGGTCCCAAACGTACGTAGGACACGTGTGCCGGTCGGACGGTGACAGGCGTAATATAGTACTGTAAGTTGCTACCTAGAGGCCGCACAGAGGCGGGTTTACCCGATATTTAGGTAGACCCCAACCTCGCCATGACCTCACGTTGTAAACACCAAGCACCCTTTGCCGTACGTCTTGTTCGTCGAGTAGCGCTACCGACAGGGCGTTAAGCTAAGTACTATAGGGTTTATTAGGCCGTTCGTACCCTTTCGCGCGCTCCTGAACGTGCTTGGTGATACCAACCGCCCACTCTCCCCGCTGACCGCCCGGTGCTTCCTCCTTACTCCCCGTACGGATTCATTACAGTCGCCCTCTCGAGCCACAGCCAACTCCGTCGCCTCAAGACCGCTTCGGGTTTTCTCCCGATACGTACTATATCACACACGTGTCCATGACAATGCAATGGTTCCAAGACCGACTTCACCTGACAAGGTTCAACAGAAACATCCCCAATATTACCCAAGTCGTGGGGCCAGTCTCGACGAGAACAGCACCTCATTCCAGATGGAGCACCCATCCTAAGCAGGCTCAGCAGTACCCGTGAGGGGTGGTTTTGCACTACAGCAAAAAGTACGACGATGTTTCACTAACCATGACGTCGCGCTTCCCAGTGAGAGCCATCGCGTGTCCGAAACAGCCGGGCAAGTAGTGCGCATCCTATCTCGCAGAGTGTACTGCCGTCTCAGAAATGAGATCGTAGATATGAGATCATTGTAGAACTGATCTCGTAGGAGTCCACCGATTACCCTCTGAAGGACAAGATCTAACTGGTGCGCTGCACACCAGATTCGATAAAAGCCTGCACCACAAATATCTTGAAAGCGTGTACAAGCTCCTTGGTAACGACCAGTCATGTTGCTCGCTCCATCTGTGGCAACACCAATCAACCGCTTGTGCCACGTGCCACCTTCAAGAGCATTCATAACCAAACAGATCATTTTGTAGAGCGCTTCGCCCGTATGAGAGTCATGAAACGGTATGGCGAGTAGATGCAAATTTTGAATCTCGTTGTTCAGCATGAACCGTACACGTACATCTACCAAAGACTCCCCTCTGTTAGTAGTCGAGTCAAATGCAATAGAGAACGCCCACGCCTTCTCCCCAAACAGTAGATCCTTCAACATCTGTAGACTAAGTGCGACACCAATTTGAACATACTCACTGATCTTCGCTTCTGTTATTCCAGATACATAAGTAAACCCCATGTTTTCCTTTGGTATTCTCAAAGATTTGCAAATCTGCCTGAAGGACATTCCTATTGCAGCATTTTCAATCACCAAGTCGAAGTGCTTTTTCTTCGAAATTGTAACAACGAAGGTCCTTGTTTCCACATTCCATTTGAAACAACCTTAAATCTTTTTATCCTTATTTCGTACATCAGAATAAACCAAGAGCGACATAATAACATCAGTTATGTCAGATGCAATATGGAAGACCTCTTAGCTGCATGCAGCAAAATGGGCCTTCAATGTATTGAGTAATGAAATTTCGATCTCAAAAAATGTTTTCTTTTCATCCATTGTAGAACTTTCATATGTAGACTACTTCTCGGAGTGTTGATGTCGAAGATGAGAGAGGTAGTTGTCGGTTCGAAAGGGGGCCTTGAAGAGCTTCACGTTAATTTGCTTTTGCCCTGAGGAAGATTTGCGAGTGGATGTTTCCCTGCCGAAGGTCTCGCAAAATCTACAAATAACGCTCTCGATGTGAGACGTTTGTGCATTACGAGCTGCAATGTTGAGCCCAAATGTGAGGCAGTGTTGTGATCAAAATCGGGTCGGTCTCTTTTGTTTGGCAATGGACTTTCTAAGGGGCATATTGGTGGAAGGAGTGGAATGTAGAAGGGTTACAGGGTTGAGGTGAGAGGAAGTTGCGTGAGGCTTTGATCTGGACGGCGGAACAGTTGCTATCATAATCTGCCGGGTTATGTAGCATTGTGGTGGCATTGGGGAGCAAGCCTGTTTGTGTGTTTTGGCGCCAGTTCACGACTGTAAGGTAACAATTTATTCGTTCTCCAGGCTAACCTTACAGCTTTCGTTTCGGATGTTTCTTTTCCCGAAATTCGGAATTTTTCGGACTTTACGCGCCGTGTCCGAAACGAAAGAGGCCTGGCTGCGCGACTGGGACAAAGGACGGGCGAGTGTTTCCATTGTGGAAAAACCGACATACATGCAAAGGCTACAGGGGTTGTACTCCTTCCCAAGTGCTCGTCCGTTTCAAAGAACAGGTCTCACCGGCAAGCACTTCTGTCCATGTCAACGCATCATGTGCACGCATCCGCCTCCACAGATTGCACTCACCGCTAATCGATCGCGCACGTCTGCTTTCGACCCGGTACAATCGCTTCTTCAGCGGCGCCCGTTGCGACGGCTCGGAGCGCTAACAGCTTGACCCGCTCCATCACACTCTGCATGCAACGCATGCGGTCCCAAAACGTTTTCTGTTTTAGGGCGGCGCTGTCAGATAGCAAGCCACCACTCCGGCCCAACCCGAAGCTGGTCGTCGAGTAGTTGAAAAGCTCGTGCCCATGTGCGCCAACAACCGTTCCAGGCCGACGTGATCATCGACGATTCGTTTCTCAGCCGTTTTTCGCACGCGCGGTGCTGCACGCTTTCTGCTTCTCATGCCATGTAACTAGCGGATACAGGCTTTAAAAAGTGTCCAACTGCGCACGATCGAATGGTGACGCTTTCGCCCGCCGCTGCTCTGCTGGTGCTCGTGTTGGTTCAATGCTCATCATCGCACGCGCGTCTGGATCGCTGCAACCACGAATCTCGCATCCGCGTCTGGCGCCACTACTCGCATGCGGACTGCAGCGATGCGCACGCAAATCGCTCCAAGTCGCTGCTGATCGACATCCCGCGACTACATGGCAATCCGTACCACGCGCTGTACGAGGTAGCATGGGCGGTTTCCTACTACCTTCGCAACTGCCTCGGGAGCCCGCACTGGCAGTTTGATGCGCGGCGCACGTTTGTGCGCATCCAGGTCAACTACGCAATGAACGTGACGCGCTGCGCGCACGAACCGAGCGATGAGGAGTACGATCGGTGGCAGCAGCCGAGCTGGGGCTCCTGCGTGCTGCTGGCCGTTGCGAAGCAGGCGGGCATCCCGCCTTCGCACGTGCGCGTGGTGCCGCACGCCGAGGTGCGCGGCGCGTGCCACACGGCGGTGGTGCAGTTCCCGCCCAAGTTTCGAAGCCTGTCGTACGAGGTGGGCGAGCGGCCGCAGCTGCAGCGCCGGCGGAAGAAGCGGTATCTGCACGCGCAGAAGGTGGACCGCACGCTGCGTCAGATGAAGAGGGACGTGTTCGCAGCGTACAAGGTGCCGGTGCGGCCGCAGCGGGCGGCTGCCGCCAAGGTGAACGTGCTTGTGTACGACCGGAGGGACCGGCGGCCGTACCCGCTCAAGCGCAAGTGGGCGTCGGCGCAGCGGCTGGCGCAGCGGCTGCGCGGCGACGCGCGCGTGGCGCTGACGCACGTGAGCGAGCTGCCCAAGTCGCTGGCGGCGCAGGCGCGGCTGTTCCACGCGGCGGACGTGCTGGTGGCGCCGCACGGCGCGGCCATGGCCAACACGCTGTTCATGCGCGCGGGCAGCCACGTGCTGGAGATCTGGAAGTGCTGCAAGGAGGAGGTGCGCGAGCGGCCGCGCGCGCCGCAGCGCTGGACGGGCTGGCACGCGCGCCGCGTCGGGCTGGCGCTGCGCTACCTGCAGTGCCACCGGCCCAACGGCACGCTGAGCGTGGCGCAGCTGCGGCGGCGCGCGGCGGCCGACGGCGGCGGCGCCGACCGCTGGTGCTCGCTGCCGTGGGTGGACGTCGAGCAGCCGCGCGCGCTGGCGGCCGTCGCGCGCGCCGTGCGCGAGCAGCGCGCGCGGCGGCGGCGGCGGCGGCGGCGGCGGCGGCTGCGGCGGCAGCTGCGCGCGGCCGACGTCAGCGGCGGCTGCAGGCGGCCGGCGTGGCGGCGCTGCTGACAGCGTGGGGCGCGCGGCCGCCGCCTGTGGCGCCGCTGCGCGCGCGCCGCCGCCGCTGCCGCCGCCGCAGGTGAAAGCGTTCGACCGTCAGCGCGCGGCTGCAGGCGGCCCG
>VCMS01000411.1:0-56501 GCA_022539475.1 Gracilaria domingensis | reverse complement strand
TGACAAAAGAGGAGGACTCCCGCTGCTGCTGCTGCAACATCTGCCAGTGAAGAAGGGGAGCCGCGAAGAAGTGCACGAGAACGGGCGCAGGTGAGTTATAGGGAAATTGAACACGGCCGAAATCGAGGTGCCATAGAAGTTCTGGATAGCTCTGAAGAAGAACAGCGGGCTCCGCCGAGGAAGAAACGGAGAAAGACTTTCACACAACAGATGAGATCTACTCTGAACAGCATGACACCGGATGACCTGATGTCTCAACTAAATGAACATGTGCTGAGAGGAAGGTCGATGAAGGTTCAGTTCGTGGCATTGGGAGAGGGAGCGAATGCAGAGAACGCAGGCAGTTCTGCATTTGTGGATGACGATGAGCTTCTTTCTGTGACAGTTCCACGGGTTGTCACCGTCGAGAAAGATGCTGCGCCAGACGATCAGCAAGAGACAGGTGGGGGGTCATTTGATGACGAGTTACCTACAGCTCTTCCGGAATCTGAGGAGCACGGACTTGTTCGAGGTGACCCATATGATGGCCCACTGAACCCATCATGGTGCGGGTATGCCAGGCTGAGACCGCAGGAATGGCAAGGGAAGAACGTAATTGAGCACAAGGACCCCTGGCTCAGAGTCATTCACTTGCCGAAGGGACATAGGTCGGAGCTGCTAAGTGTCTCGAATCTCAGAGATGTACACCATCTTGTCTTTTGGCACGCTGCAAGGGCTGAACATCGCCTACGGGCGGAGACATTTGGTATGCAGTATCCTCGTACTCGACCGACAGGTATGGATGATGAAGAGGTGCTGTGGGTTGCTGCGAAGGAGCATGACGAATTTGGGCAAATGTTCTTCGCCCGAATGCAAGCTGAGCTAAGGCAGAATGGATATTGCGTGCTTGATGGCTTTGCGACGGATAATGGTGTCCCTAAATGGGAGGAGTTGGAAGAAGTTCGGGAGTTCGGAGATGTGTCGGGGAAGTTGGTGGACTTCTTCGAGAATGAGTATGGAGCGATGCCGGATATACGGAAAGGAGAGGAACAGAAGTCGTTTGTTCAAATAATCAACGATGATGAAGGATGGAAGGACGGTAGCGATGGACCATTTGAGGGGAGAGTGATGTCGACACGTTGGGGTACGGTGGAGAAGCCGGAGGATAATGAGGAGCTCAGGTGGGTTGTAAGGTCGCGTGCTTTACTTGATGTTCGAATGGGTACAATTGCTGCGGCTTTGGGACTATGGGACAATGAAAGGGAAGCTGTGAAGATGTACACTCCGAAAACTGGTGGTCGATTTCTGGGGACGACGAGAAAGTGCAAGCGCCAGACGCTGCACACCGACTTCAGTGGTCTGGTTACGAAGGAAACAATGAATACTGGCAACCCCGGATACTTTGTAATGGCCTCTGGGAAAGAGGGCTTTCCTCTCTGGGTGAGCGCTGGAAGCCATCAACTGGTGGGGATGAACAACCAACAGTTGCGAGTGATGTCGGAGGTGTATCCAGCGAAGAAGATAATCATCCCACCGTACTCTGTATTCGTGGGCCGTGGTGATGTGACACATGCTGGAGCAAGTGGGAAGGACAAGGTGGATAGGCCCGAGTCTATGGTTTGCTGGTTAGATACCACATGTACATGGTACCAGAGGGCTACGCACTACCTGATGCTGTTCATCGGGTGCGGGATTTCCGACCCACGTTTGTCAATGGTGACGAGGAGGAGGAGGCGGAGGATGAACTGTTGTCCGATAAGGAGGGTGGGGCGGTTGACATGGACGAAGACCAAGTGGTCGTGGAGATTGGTGTGGAAGCGGACGCCGGTAGAACCGAAGTGCTCGAGAGTAGTAGTGATGACGATTTGCCAATAATGAGGCTGCGAGCGCCTCGAAGTGGATGAGAATGAGATGATTAGTAAATTATGTGTGTCTTGCGAGTATTAAGAGTAGTATACTATTACAAGGCTATAATATGAACATAGAAAGGTGCGGCAGGCTGGTAATTGAACAAATGTCAAACGTCTTTGGTCCAGTTGCGTCTAATTGCAACATGCCAAATGCTCGGTATCGTTAACATCATTGGTGGCACCAGTCAATTCGCAATTGAACATGTAGCGTCCTAACATTTCTGAAACTGCACTTAAGGTTGCTTTTAAGAGAAGTATGAAACTGAGAAGTCTATACAGTTCCTGTCTATGCGGTACTTGTGGCAGTATGGTGACTGTATCAGGAAAAATGGCAGAGGAACAGAGAGACTTGGCGGAATTTCACCAAATACCTTGTCTAAGTTCATATATGCCAATGGTTACGGTATATTAAGTTCCGTTGATGGAACGTTGAGAAGAGAAGGAGAGTCAATTCCAGAAGAAGTTGTGAAGTGTATGAAGTTCATTGACGAACGTGTTGGTTTCGGACTTGTCACAGGGGGTGATGTGGGCGACGTGGAGGGGAAAATGGAAGGACTCGGAGACTATAAGTTTGGTGTCTCGGCGAATCATGGAGCTTTCCTGCGTTTCTCTGACGAGAGGGAAATTAAGGGTGCATTCAATGATCACACCCTTGACCACACTGTTGACGGACTACTGTTCCTGGCAAGGGATTTGAATAGGAGGCATGGTATTGTGAATGATGATGACAAGGGGTTCGTGGAGACCAGAAGTGATAGTGGCCTTCCCAATTTCGTGTACAACAAACTGTGGCAGTGGAAAGAAGAAGTGGATTCTGCTATTGGGGACCTGTTGCAGAAGATGGATGCGTTTGTTATCTATCCCGGCGATAAAAGTTGCGAAATTGTGGACAAGCGATACACAAAAGGAAGCGGAGGAGAAAATCTTGTGGATAATGAACCGAGATTTATTGATACGGATGACGTCGTGACGTTCGGAAGTGCTTTGAGCGACGGGCCTTTGCATGAGGTAGGCGTGTACGGCGTTCACGTCAAAGAAGATTGTATCCCGGGTGGAGTACACAACCTGTTCGAAAGCGTGGAGGATGTACATTCGACAATTATGTTGGTGGCTCTGTTGTACGGCTACGAGGAAAAGCAGCACGATAAAAACCACCATGAATCATAAAAGGGTATTGAGATATATACGACACTTTTATTACTGAGATCTCATATCATAGCTAAGTATTAAAGGCATCGTAGCACTGGAAACAAATTCCAAGAGCATTTCTAAACCATTGACACTTGCATTTTCTGTACCCGTACAGTTCTGCCACCCTTCTGATGGTCTCATGCACGTCCTCCACCCCATCAACAAGATATGTTACCGCTGCTGGATGGTCTTCTCCCTTCACATGAACTGCCAGGGTTGCCATTTCATATAGAGGGCCATCATTGGAAGCATTCCCGAAAGCAACGATTAAATGTGTGTCGAACTGGGGGTCGTTTTCAACCAAGGCTAGCGCCCCACTATTTTTCGTGAAACGAATGTCCCCTATGTCACAGTTTTCATCTTGAGGGTACGCAACCAGGTTCGGAAAGGATGTCAACACTTTTGAAATACCGGAGTTAACTTCTGTTTTCCACTTCGAGAGTCCATTGTACGTGAAGTTAGGGAGTCCACTGTCTTTTCTAGTGCTCACCACTGCTTGTTGACGCTCTTCGTGAAGTCGTGCGATTCATTTAAGGAGAGTGCAAGTCTCTCAAGTTCGGCTGCACATCTTTCGTAGCCTTCCCGGTCAAGGTCCTGATCAATTTCGGTACCATTGGATAATCTCACCGGTGCGCCTTGGTTTCCAGAGATGCCAAAAGTGTAGCCACCCAGGTGCTCCATGAAACTCTCGGCATCCTCTATATCTCGCCCAGTAGCAATTCCGAAACCAACGAGTGCGTTGATGTACTTCATGCATTTGACTGTTTCGGCAGGAATGTTCTCCCCAGCTCTTTTCAGAGTACCGTCAACATTACTAATCACGGCGTAGCCATTTTCGAATATTTCGTTAGCCAGCTGCTGAGGAGTTACTTCTTGGGCTCTAACTTCTGAGTTATACATGTTTTGAAAGCTTTCCAAAGGGTTCGTTTTGCAAATGGGTATGGGTATACGAATGAGAAGGATGTGATTGATGTTCACAAGGTGTTTCGTAGTATAAAAAGAATCTAAGAACGACCATATACGGGTATTGTAGTACTGTTTTAAAACGTTACTAGGAGGAGAAGTTTTTGCATCGATTTGAAGTAAAGAAAGGATGATTTAGTCATAAATTATATGTACGGGTTCAAGTGGGTAAAGAAAACTGTAAATATCTTTAACATGAGCTTAGAAATCAAGAAGAGTAAAACAACCTCCATTACGGGTTGAAACCCATAAAAGGTTTACCTTACTTTATACGGGTGCCCCAAGTAATGCAAACGCTTAGTTCTTCAGAAATATCACAATTTTTGTACTTGTTTCGTTACTAGTATCGTGCACTTTAATGATATGGAATGACCATTTTCTATCTAGCAAAATCTTAGCGAAGTATTAGTGATAAGGGATGTAGGATTTAAAGGGGCATATTTGAACCACAGAAGGACGAACAGTATAAGTAATGTAATAGGAACAGGTCATTTCGATAAAGTAACTTTTATGTTTAACTATCTCTAAAAGGTTTACAACACCGAAAAGTCATGTGTTCTAACCTGAAAGCTGGGGGAATGGGGAGGGGGATAACTTTTCCTTAACAACGTTGACGTAGTTTGTATGAAAAGGAGCGGGGGCACCGCCTACAATGTTTCTTTCTTGGCGGGAAAAGTCGTAGAAGTACGCGTTCCTAAACTGAAAGTCGGAGAAAGAAGTAGGGAAGCCAACGAGAGTTTTCCCATATGCAAGAAGTCGCCCAACGGTCTCTTCCAGGTTGAAAGTAGTACTTGTCTTAAGCGAAACTATCTTCAACAGCTCTTTCATTATTGTGAGCACAACCGTACTACACTCCGTAGCGACTACGTCCATAGGAATGAAACCTCTTGAGGCCCCGACGATGTTGGACGCTGATAGCCACACGAGCTTCTCATAATAGCTTACGAGAAATGTGTCTTCGTCGACAACCCCGCAAGTGAGACCCATAGACCTAAACCTGTCTGCAACGTTGGAGGCCCACTTTCCTGTTGCGACAGTGAGACCATCCGGACTTTGAGCAGTGACACCATCCTGCGGAGCTGCGTTTCTTGAGGGGACACCAACGTATAGGACAACTTTTGAACATTTGTCCACACCGAGCTTCGAAAGCAATGGTATGATGTCTCCATTCTGGAAGAAAACGAGATTCTCTCTGAGCGAATAAGGGCAAGCCTGAATTACGGTCTCCAGGGTGTTCGTTCTTCCACAAACTAGTATCGGTACATCAGAAAGATGAGAGGTAGCAGCCATGCTGCAGAATTCGTGTGCGGAAATGACCGTATCTTCTTCGTTCGCCAGCATGGTACCTATACGCCCCCTTCCAACAATAACGGCCCGAGTCCTTCGGGCGGGAGATGAGGCCTGAGGGACGTCAGAGTATCTGGGACTCGGAGGCGGACTGGGAGGCATGTCGGACTGGGAGTTCATTGCAAGTGTTCGAATGTTTTTGTGTGACAATAGAAATGGAAGATGGGGCGGAGAACTGCTGGGGAAAAGAGTGATACTTAAGTACAAACGGTTGGGAAGCGCAGAACGGGAACATGGTTCACTTTGTGAAAGTGAGCGAAATGTATGATATGTGATTGTACTGAATGAATGATAGGGCTTGTATGAGACGACAAGCCACAAAGTGTGATGATGTTTTATGAAAGGTAGGTGGAAGAGTAGAAAGTGTGCAATGAATGAAACTGATTTCGAACCTGAGTTGTAAAGTAGTTGTAAAGTACGAGTTACGGGAAGCTTGAATACAGGATGAAAGGAGCCATTTTGGCTTCATAAATGACGTGAACGGGTTTTATAGCTTCAATCGGATTGCCATAATTAAAAGGATGGAGTTGCGTTGCGCCCGAATACGTCTATAAAGGTCGTAGAAGCACTTATGAAGGAAGGAGTTGTAGACA
This sequence comes from Gracilaria domingensis, assembly GCA_022539475.1. Lineage (NCBI taxonomy): Eukaryota > Rhodophyta > Florideophyceae > Gracilariales > Gracilariaceae > Gracilaria > Gracilaria domingensis. The sequence continues at coordinate 50,518 of VCMS01000411.1, read as the reverse complement.
TGTTATTGTTGATGACGGTGGAGCCAGGGTTTGGAGGACAGGCGTTTATGGAGGGTGTTCTTGACAAGGTGCGACATGCAAGGGAGTTGTACGCAAGAATAGGGATACAGGTGGATGGGGGTATTGGACTGAGTACTGTGAAAGGAGTAGTGAAGGCCGGTGCAAACATTTCAGTTGCAGGATCTGCCATCTTTGGCTCGAGTAACCCAGCTCATGTCATAGCTGGTTTTCGAAAGGTTAGTTAGAGATAGTAGCATAAATTTATTGTTTATTACATTGTTACCTTTACGTGTTATCACGACTATATTCTCTGTCTCCATTGGAGATGTATTTCTCTTGTATCACAACCGGGAAAGGATGTGAGAGAACATAAATATATCCCCAGTGGACGCTGAGAGGGAGGATGAACTACTCTACGTGCTACCATTGTTACCCATCCGGTGTCGAGTGGTGACATATTCTTTTTTTGTCACAACCCACAAAGGATGTGACGGAAGAAGAACATGCCCCCAGTCGAGACAGAGGGTGAGCAACTCTAAGTACAATCACTAGTCCCTAGCTTGCCTCCACTGGCAATATCTTCCTGTTTTGCTATAACCATCGAGTGGGGTTATGGTGGAAGAGAAAAATATCGCCGGTCGAGGCGAGGTGGGTGGGGATTATGTGAGCGCGAAAGAGGAGACAGAGAGGTGGCGCTCAAATAGTGGAAGGTGCGAAGGTGTACAGTAGATGTTTTGGCGGGAAATGGGATGAGGGAAACAGGAACAATCATGGTGCTGGATATAGCCCATGTGATTGGACAGTGGGGGTGGACAGCACAGTTTAGCTCGATTGCACTGTATCGCAGCGAAAACTTCGATCCAACTACTACTTCTTCTTCTGAAGATGTCGAACGGATACGTGAAGGATGAGGAGCTGTTGGCGCTGTTGGAGGGGGAGGAGGTACCGCAGACGCCGTCACCAAAGCGGGAGGAGGACGTGATTACGGCGGCTGGTCGGATGTCGCAGAAGAAGAAAGTGGCTGATGAAGGAAAGAAGTGTGAGGCGAGGAGAGGGGATGGTGATGAGGTGGAGAAGGGGATAGAATTGGAGGTGGAGGGGGTCGCAATGGAGAGAAGGGGTGCGGTGCATCTGAGTCAGTTAGAGGTTGGAGACCAGATAGAGAGTGGGGGCGGAGAGGGTGACAGGGAGATGCGGTTTGTGGGGGAGATGAAGGCGAGAGTGGGGATGTTGGGGTTGGTGATGAAAGAGCAACTGGACGATGGAATTGTGGAGATTGTAACGGAAATGGGCGGTGTGGTGCTGAGTGGGGGTGGTAGTGGTGTTTCGGTTGAGGCGATTTCGAGCCTGCGGAATTCGTTGTCGGTATTGGGAGTGGAGATGAGAAATCATGTGTATGGGATAGTGGAGTGTGCGGGAAGGGAGGTTGGAGAGTTGCGGGAGGAGAATAGGGTTCTGAACGAGAGGTTGGACGTGCTAGAGAAGGAGGTGAAGGAGCTGGGCAAGAGGCAAAGATTGGTGGAAGAGGAGACGGTGAAAGGAGGTGTGGAGGGAAAGACGGAGAAGGGAAGTGTGGGAAGGGTGGCGGTGCAGAAGGGGTCTCCTGTGACACCGAAGACAAAGGGTGGTGGGGTTGGGGATGGGAAGAGCCGTCTGAAGAAGAGGCGTAAGGAGATGAAGAAGGTGGTGGAGAAGGTGCCGCGGGAGGGAGTGGGAGCTCCGGTGGTGACTGGGTTTAGGAGTGCGGCGGAGGTAGCGCGGACTGCGAAGGGGACTCTGAGGGGACAGGAGGAGAGAAGGATGGGAGGGATTTGAAGCCGTTTTGAGGCGAGGCGGGTATACGAGAAGGGGGAGGGTTGTACACCTGACTTCTACAAAATGACGTTTGCGGAGAAGGAGAGAGAGGATGCGAACGCGTGATGGGCGAGAAATGGGTAAATAGCGGGGGTGGTGTGGACTGGGAAGAAGCGATGGGATGATTGAGGTGGGATGAGTTGCGATTGGCATTGCAACATGGGAGAAAATGGAAAGGCAAACTAGAACGAGTGCAGTTTTGAGAGAGGGTCGCGGAAAAGAGTGAATGGGGTGGTGCGGCGAAGTAGAACCTCTACAAAAACTAGGGGACCCAAGAACTAAACTGCGCGAAATGGAATTTAATATTCCAAAATTTCTTAATTTTTTGAGTGCCAGCCTCTGCTACCCGCTCGCGCGCACCAAATAGCCCCAAAACTAGCTTAGTTTCCAAAGCGAACAGACTATATTCCACTTTGCAGAACACAGACGAGGACCCTCCTCATCAGAAGAGGACGACGAAGACGAGTCAGACTCAACCTTGACCTTCTTCTTTGCCGGACGATCCCGGGAACGGCGCGAGTGCTGAGAACGCTCAGAAACCGGGGCTCTCGGCGCGACAGCATCAGATACGATGATTTGCTCGACCGTCTCCAGACGGGTAGCCATGCGGTCCAGGCGCGCGGTAGCCTGCCCGTGCAGGGCGGCCGACACCTGTCGGTGTTCCATAATCTGGTTGACATCAGACCGTAAAACACGGACGTCGCTCGAAACATCCCGGACACCGGCTTCATCGAGCCGTTGCCGGAGTTTCGTAATATCCCGGATGAGGCCCACTTGGGAGTTCTGCAGGATGCGAACCTGAGCCTCTAATTCGCGGAGGGTGTACTCGTCGGACCGCGACGACATAACGTCAACCGCTGCTGCGGCATCAGCCGCAGGTGCGGTTTCAGTTGGCCCACGAGTGGGTGGGGTCCCTTTATCAGAACGGAGGCCCCGGGAAGCCGGTTTCAGGTCGCGATTGCGTAGGACATCCAGTGCGTCCTTTGGCAACGGAGGCAAACTTGCCGGCAAGCCGGACGAACCGGGCACAGAAGCGGCACGTGGCGCGCTACTCCTGCGACGGGACGACATCGTTCACCGACTTAGTCGGCCAATTCGAAACCAAAACAACTTCCGAAAATGGACAATGAAAGAACCGTAAGAACGCATATTCCCAACTATCTGGGCTCCAAACAAACGAACCAACTCCAACAGGTGTTGCCGAATAAAGCCGATTCTAAGTTGGGAGACCAGTTTGTGGTGCAATCCCACGAGTGGGCAAACAAGAGCCGCGTCACGGAAAACGCACCGACAGGGTATTCGAGCCATGCTCCCTATAGGAGTAGGGACGGTGGTAGAACCCTCCGGTAGGGCTGACACAGGCCGGGTGTGAATCCAGGCAGCCCCGTCCTGGGCGTGCAGCCGGAGGTTGGGGTGTGTAGAATCGGCATAGAATCCGGGTAATTCCGGCAAGCCACAGCGAGTGGAGATATCTAGGCCAACGCTGTTGGGACAAACAGACGACGAACGAGCCGCACAGCGGAGCACTGACTCGCGAGATTGGAAAATATTCCCGAACAATATGGGCCAGACATGTATAACAAGGCAGAGCGATAGGAGCCGTATGACGGAATTAATAACAATAAAATAACAGTAAAGATGCCGTAACGACGGTCTAGAACTGCTCGAAGACAGAGGTGGATAGCAACTCTGGGGATGCGGCTGTATAGCCCGGTTAGGGACGAAGAACCGTTCGCACGCGGCAAGAGGCTAGAGCCAAAGGCCTCCTTGAGGTTTACTTTCCGTACAGTGGCGGCAAGTGCCGCCACTTATATACGGCACTTGAAAATATCAATTACTGTGGGTGTACCTCAATGTTGAACAGTATGAGAATCGAGTAAGTTAGACCCAACAATTTATGGCCAGTTTCTCTTGATTTTTGGCAAGATGCTAATGCTTAGAGTCTAGAATGGATACATCAAGCCAATTATTCCCCGGAACAAAGCAGAACAAAACGATCGAACAAATACGGCGGTTGAACGCCAAGTGCACTAACCACCAAAAAAGTACCTTAAGGGCACCTTCTAAAAACAAGCATAAATAAACATCAGGGGTTGTCAACGGCTCCCACAAATTTCACTCAGACATGTTCAGCGGTTCACCGAAGCTCCCAACCATTGCACACCCAAAGACTTCCTTCTCGCGGCTTCGCGAGATTTGGCAATAGCACGCCTCACTTTCAATGACCGAGGCATGACAAATGGCTCCTTGTACACCCGTGAACGACGCAAAGCGTCAACCCGATCGAAGTGCGAGCGCAGCACCTGACGCCTTGACTTCTAAATAGCTTCCTTTTGCTCACGTTCGGCGGCAGCGGCAAGATTCTTCTGCTTATCCACTTGTCGCGATTGTGCGCTGAGCCGCATCAGCGACATTGCGGCTTCGGTTGTCAACACAGCACCGTACGAAGTATCTAAGACCCCTGAAGAATGCAGGTGAACATTTTCCACAACTTCTGCTACCGATTCATCCTCTCTCGCATCCATCATTTGCATCATTTCCTGAAGTGACGCAATACGATTAGGTTCGTCGAAGCTGTATGGCCGTGCCTGCGCGAAGAGTCGACAGTCATCGATTGGCCAAATCCCGCACTTGGCGAAACCGGAGAGGATATTGCTTGTCGTGAAGCTTCTTTGGTAACACTGTGCTATTATTTGAACTACATCAAACTCATCGAGCGCCTTTTTCTCTTTCCTTTTGTTTCGATAAACAGAGTGCAACAGGTTCCGGTAGTGATGCTTGAGAGACGGGAAGACTGAGACATCTAACGGTTGCGTGGTGCCACTTGTGTGGGCTGGTAAGGCATATGCAATGACATTTGACATGGACAGCATCTCAAGTACGGGAATGGACAGTGTAGTGCAAAACTGTGACGCGAACGGACAAAAACCAGCCGCATACGCGGAAGCACTCAAGGAGTTCAGCCTTGCTCCCTGTGAGGGGTGGCGCAGCGGAAGAGCCCTCCAATGGGGTCGACACGTGCCGGGCGTAACTCCGGGCGACCCGTTCTTGACTTACAGACGGAGGTCGGGGGGAAAGACCAGCCACAGATGTGGAAGATCCGAGACAGCGGTGCGGGCAAATGTAGGGGCAAACGAAGGAAAAGAGCCGTGTATACGGACACAGGCCCTGTAATAGAAGGGAAAAGAAAAGAAGAAACAAAGCAAAAGAATTAATAACCTGATAACCGGGCGGAGAACAGCCGTAAGAACGGGAAAAACAAGAACAAAACAAGACACCAAAATAAACGACGATGTCCGTATGTAAACGGTGGCTCCTCGGAGACGCGAGGCGGATAAGCACTGCCGTATTCGACACGGACGCTCTCCGAAGAGTCGCGGTCGCGTGCGGGCGATAGACTTAGAGCCGAACACTCGGTTGACTTTACTTCCCAGAAGGATGGCCAGTCGGCCGGCCCTTAAGTAGGGATCACTACAGCATCTAATCAAACAAATATCCCGGCACACATCCGGCCACAGCCACACACGTGTACCGTGCACCTTCGGCTCAAAGGGGCAATCCGCAAAAGCGGCACTATCCACCACGTGGACACCTGATGTGCCCACAACCAGGCCAACAAATAAACATTCTCCCACCAAGGGCTATCCTATCCTCACCATCTGAGACACCATTCCGGCATACCGGCACATCTGCGATTAGCAGCACGAGCGAGGCCGGAGTTCCCGGGGTCATTGCACTACATCTCCCCCTCCTCAAGATTCGGGTACTAAGCCGAATCAAGCGGTCAATTCCTTGACAGAGGCCAAGAGCAAGGCTTCCGAGAACTCGGTCACAGCGAGGGACATCAGCTCCCAATGCGTTGCGCGAGTCCATCTTCCCGACATGCGAGCATTCCGTGATGACGGCATTCCCTGCGAAATATAACAGCCGAATTCTTCGGGGACTTCCACTGAGTGGCGTCAAAGGAGCGACGTAGAAGCGTCTCTCCTCTGTGCGAGACAGCCTTCTCCCAACGGGAGCAAAGCCAAACGCGATTGAAAGCGGCACGAGCATTCCAGCAAAGACCGATATCATCGGAGAACACGATTCTAATAGCGTGCGGTTCGGTTCTGTTTGCGTGCGACCTCCGCCAAGTGCAGTACTTCAGTGTGACAAGAGCTTGGCTAGAGTCCCAGCCATCTGGCGTTCCGTACTGAACGCCTTGTCAGTTTTCCAGAGTGACCTGGCGCGATCAATTCAATTCCTGAGTGACCAGGCAGAGCAATCCCCTTCTCAAAAGGTGCATCCCCAGTAGGGTTAAACATTTCACATCATTCCCGCCACTGGCATGGTGGCAGCGCACAATCGTTCACCAACGGAAATACAACTTCAACTTCCCGTTCCGGGCTACCTCGCACACCACGAGTCACCAGTCTATGGCATGTCGACGCCAGATCCTTTATGATAAGGGCAGCCGCGGTGCGGAATTTTCAACAGACCGACAAAAATTCGGGAGGAGCTTCAGAGGTGCACCGTGCTTCCGTTAATAGCGGAATACCATTTCCCTAGACGGGGTATTCATGTCTGCACATCCCGTAACGAACGGCTGACGCAACATCCCGTACGACATGGGTCAATCAGTACGCGTCCTGAATGACAAGGCTCCTAGGAAAAAATATGCCATCCGCCATGCGGCAACTCTTCATCTTCTATCAGTGCTTCTCAGCGGCAGAGCTGCATCCACAATGTGGCGTACTTCCAACGAAGGGATTTCCCTTCATTCGAGCTTCATCCGCTAGAGCGGCTAGTATCGTCGCCAAACTGGTGTTCATCACAACGCCGGAATATCCACGGAACAGTATACAGAATATCCCGAACGGACAGCTCCGTTACGTACGGCATGAAAGAAATAATACCGGCAAAGACGGCTCCCGAATATGTAGGGTTCACACTCGCTTCCGAAATATCCCAGACTTGGTCGCATCTTCATCGCTTCGTCCTCGAAGAGGTTCTTCTTTGACCGAAATTTCGGAAGCACTCCATGAAACAATGGCTAAATACCATATTCCATCTTAGACGGCCATCAACAAATATAATCTGAAATTATTCAGTAGCCCGAGTACGGGAAGGTAGAATAAACCGTCAACAGATGTCGGGTTGCTGAGTTATTGCCTCTGCAATATGAGGCCTAGCATCTTCCCGTGGAAGACGGGCCTTCAAAGTATACCATCCCAGCATTTTGAACATTGCTGGCTTGGAAACCTCACTTGTAGTGCACTCCAATGTTATTGGCTATGCCACATTACACGTGGATGAGTGCAACCAATTTTCATTGGCTCCTTTCACTGCCAAGTGGATTTGTGCACTATCCTCCGTTTGCACGGCCAGCCACGTGTGTGGTGCACAAGAAAATCTAACTTCCATCCATGAAGGGTTCTATTCTGGTTGCACCGGCCAATTCACACGTGTAGGCGTGCCACCTAAATCGATTCGGCTTCCACCCAAGATGGGCCAACTTCCGGTTGCACCGGCTAAAATACACGTGTGCATGTGCACGCAAAGTGCATCGTGCTGCTCCACGCGCCGTGGCAAGCACATTGCTGTGTCGACTTCAGCGCCGTGTTGCACGGATTGCGCAGTGCCTGCAACAGTGCAAGCTGCTGGGCCGCCACGAGCGGGTCTCAACGTGACACTCCGAATATTTCGGTGCTTTGCGACGCCGCACAGGGCGGACGGCCACCAAAATTGATCGCCAAGCATGGCTACTGTGCGAACCTTTCCGTCTTTGGTATGGCTTTCGACCGCTCCAAACCACTGGCATGAGACATTACCGTTCTTCACTCGGCTTGTGCTCAATTCACGGTACGTGCTTCGATACGTCTTCCGCATATTATGCGGCATTCGGAGACCGCATTGCACCGTTCTTCATCGGCGATTCTACCGGCGCACCGGAGGAGCGCAAATGATAATTCCACAACACAGTGGCCACAACTGGGAACTAACGCGCCAACGTTTTCCCACTGTGGGCCTCCTGCGAACAGGTACGATAGCGAACAGCGCCACGAGGAGCGGACCAGCCAGCAGTCTGCGGTATCCAACCAGGTTGGCAGATGCGCACGACCCAAAGGTTAGGGACCACACCGGGTAACCGGAATACATCAACAGCGCACCAATTCCTCGCGAAGAGGCGATATAATCCCCGCCTTCATAGGACGTTCCGACCAGAAAGCGGCGGTCAATGGCAACAATTACGCGACCAAGCGGCTATGAGCCGAGAGATTCGGACGACTTTTTCTGTTTCCTACCGCACTGGGCGGTGTGTAACAAAAGTCCTGCGACATTATAACCCAAATTGGGACGCCGTCAAGGCTGTCGGACAAAATGACTTCGAGCTCCCATACGAGGGCATTGTTACCGTTGCTTCAACGGATGTTCAGATAATCGCGGTAAGTATCATTCCATCTTCATTGTGTATTGCACGGTATACACCGGCGAGCCGGAAACCAATATCCGCGAACATGAAGCGGCAAATGAACCATACTCTAACATGAATATCTTCTCGGATTACGCGCTTTCTCTAAGGAGAGGCAACGTTTTTCACGACTCCGGAACTGAACCGGCTGCTCTGAGGAAGAGTCGAGTCGAGCTACAACCGTCCAACCCACGGCATTCACCGGCACTCCGGAAAACGACTACCACGAGTGCAATGCAGAATTACTGACCAACTGACATCTCCTCTTCTCACCCTCTGGTGCCAATCCTGCGTACAGGCACGATACCGTATAACGGATACCTCACGAAGATGCGTGCTAGCCTCCGATATTCGGGGAAAGGATCGAACCGTGTCCCACTCAAGGGCTGTAAACCGTTCTCAACGGCAATTACACCACCATTATCAGACTCCAGCTTCTTCGAAGAAGACATTGCGGACCGTTCTGCGGACACATTTCCAAAATGAGGGGGACGACTAATAAGGCAAGCACATCTCCACTTCTCATTCGTGGCATGTTCCAACAAGCTTGGCACAACATATCCCTACAAGGGCGGACCGCTCACTACTGTGAGATCGAACTCTCTTCCCCCTCCTCAGTTGGAGCAACGGAGCTTGTAGAAACCACGCTAGAAGGTGGATGAAACCGTGTATAAACGTACGGATTAGCCTTAGCAGTAGGAATAGAAATAGATGTAGACTTCACCGATAACTTTGGAACTTCAATAAACCATCACACTTCTGGTGTCCCGTCGCTTCATGCAAATCCAAAACCATAACCATGTCAACCTTTTTAGGTTCTTCCGGTACAGAAACCGGACCATCCAAAACTTGGCATTGCGAGCGATAGTGTCTAGCCCAAGAAAAAGGGTAAACGGCGTCGGTAACGGGCGCAGCGCGGTACGTTCCAGAACATGGTCCGCGAAAAGTGCGGTAGTCCACACAGAGCTGAAGCCCCATTTCCTTCTTGGGAACGACGACCACGGGCGTCAACGAAGAGCCACAATCTTTGGATTCGAGCAAAGACCGTACGAACGGAATGAAACTCAAGTGTTGAGCTCCACGTCCAATGTTGCCTATTAGGGATGACCAAAAAGATTCCAGGAAGTGGATGAACGAGCCAGAACTCTGGGTGTCAGATACTGTGCCAGACGGCGGCTCTATTGTAGGAGAACATGATTCCAAACTTGAATCAACCAAACCATGATGCATTGATCTCCCATTGAAAAGGGCATTCAATGCTTCGTCTGCAGAAGCATCGCAAAGACCGAGCACATCGGAAACTTCCACGTTAGTGGCAAAAATAGCCTTCGGGTGCGGAAAGGTCTGGCCAATAACTTGGTTCTTCTGTAGGCACAGTGGAGATCGCGAGAAGTTAGCGACAAGAACCTGAAGTGGTTTGTCTTCTTCACACCATGCGACTCCATTAGCCAATGCAGCATCCTGCTTTCCGTACAACGACGGCATGTGCTCTAAAACCAAAAGGCCGCGCTGTGCGGTAGACACAGTAACCCAAGACTGGGATTCCGGTGGAATCACGGTAAAAGCTTCGACGCGTAATTTCGAAGACTTCCGACTCGGTCGGCTGTATTGTTGTGCCGGTGGCAATGGTGCCGGATTCTTTCTCGCCCGTTCCCACGGCCTACCAGCAAATGGAACAAAGATTCCGTCAGCCAAATCCACCCGAGAAAACCTCGGTCTAATCGCATGAACAAAGCGATCACAAAAGTCGCAGCCGAGAACAATCGGAACAGCAAGCTTCTTGCACACAACAAAGTTGACCGTAACCACGGATAATCCAAGTCTAACAAGAATTGGCACAGTGCCCACAGTCTCAATTGGGGATTCATTCGCATCACAAATATCCTTCAGGGGACCATATCGGATGTACTGCAAACACTCCTGAGGGAGAAGTGAATCCAGAATACAGCTCGGAGCTGCTCCCGTATCAAGAACGGTCACATGACGAGCCATCAGATGATGGGAAAATCCGAGATCGGCGTAGACCTTGTAGCCCCGCTTCGACAGCATGAGTACACGTTCCGGATGTTTCGGATTAACTTTCCGTATCCACGGCCTCGTAAGTTGTCCCACATCTGGGTTTGAATCCGATAAGGATAAAGAAACCTTCCTCGAAAGGATGGTTATAGGGGAGCGGGACTGGGAAGTCCCAGGTGTCAATGACCCCTGTTCATAGGGCACCTCTCCCGAATGGGAGGCTCCCAAGCTCAGTTTTTCTGAGTCAATGCCGTTTGAAACGGACGAGTTTTCTCCCGCAGAACGGGTTGTTCCACAGCAGTGGTGATGTTGTTGATGACCTGACGGACAGGAAGCGACCGAGAAACGGCAGGACTCGACGCCTCGAGAGGAGAGGATACTTCGAAATCGTCCTTCGCAAGAAGGTAAGAATTCAATGGCACACTCTCCTGTTCTTCCGGAGCCAACGATTCGAAACGCACGATGATCGTGTCCAAATCCCGAAGAGGGTGCATACAAAGAGATGTTGCGTGTCCTCTGCCATAACAATGGTGACAGATGACTGCAGAACTCTGACGCAGATAATCCGTATTGAGCGGCAGTGCGGAATCCCACTCAGCAGAATTCCTGGGCAGAGTCATATCCCGAATGGGCTCCACCGTATGATACGGTACACAGTCAGCATCAACTGGCGATGTAGAAAAAGCCTTCGAAAAGGTGACCGATTTCTTCGGAACTAACGCTTCACAGAGCAACTCGTTAGATGAGAGATTCCCGCGCATGCGGCTGAGCTCACGACTCCAAGCTCCAATTGAGGAGTCAGACGAATATGTCCAATCCGATGAGGCGGTATCAAACTCTGAGGTCTCAGAGACATCTGAATCGAACTTCGTTCGCCGCGTGCAACCCTTCGAACCTGACGGGCGTCGATGTTTCCCACCGCTGGGCTCAGAATCCGAGTAGTCGGAAGAACGATTGTCCATCAAGATGGCATTCTCCAACGTACTCAAACGATGGTCAATATCAATCAACCTCGAGTTGTACCTTCTCAGAGGATTATCGCCAGAACGAACATATTCCAGAATGGAGTCCACTTCACAACGCAAATTGCGAACATCACCGCGAACATCCCTCTTGAGGGTTTCATCAACCTTTTCAATAAGGGCGTTCAAAGCCTCACGAATTGAGGACTGCATGAGCTGCAAAGAGCAGATATGAGCCTCGAACTCGGAGTAACGGGCAAGGGACCCTCCAGAAGGGCAAGCTTTCGCCACGAGTGCGGCCGAAACTGGCTCAGAATCTGGGGGTACCGAAGGGAAAGGTCGGGTCTTTCTAAAGTCAGGGCCAAGTCCAACGTGATTGGAAGCATCCTCCTCGGACCGCGGTCGCGGAGGCACAGTGACAGTGCCATCAGCAGACCTCGGCAGAGAAAGATTCCGAACTTCATTCGGCGCCAATATAGACATCAGACCGACACTTCGGAAATGACGAACTCGACTTCGAGACTTCCTGAAAATCAGACCAGGCAAAAGCGACAAAGAAAAGAAACCGCTGAAGCGGACCCGCCGATCTTTCTAGGTCGGGAGACCACTTTGTAGTGCAAAACCGTGACGCGAACGGACAAAAACCAGCCGCATACGCGGAAGCACTCAAGGAGTTCAGCCTTGCTCCCTGTGAGGGCTGGCGCAGCGGAAGAGCCCTCCGATGGGGTCGACACGTGCCGGGCGTAACTCCGGGCGACCCGTTCCTGACTTACAGACGGAGGTCGGGGGGAAAGACCAGCCACAGATGTGGAAGATCCGCGTCTGTGTTCTGCAAAGTGGAATATAGTCTGTTCGCTTTGGAAACTAAGCTAGTTTTGGGTCTATTTGGGGCGCGCGAGGGGGTAGCAGAGGCTGGCACTCAAAAAATCAAGAAATTTTGGAATATTAAATTCCATCTCGCGCAGTTTAGTTCTTGGGTCCCTAGTTTTTGTAGAGGTTCTACTTCGCCGCACCACCCCATTCACTCTTTTCCGCGACCCTCTCTCAAAACTGCACTCGTGCTAGTTTGCGTTTCCATTTTCTCCCATGTTGCAATGCCAATCGCAACTCATCCCACCTCAATCATCCCATCACTTCTTCCCAGTCCACACCACCCCCGCTATTTACCCATTTCTCGCCCATCACGCGTTCATTTTGTAGAAGTCAGGTGCACAAACTCTCCCCNAATGCCCAATCGCAACTCATCCAACCTCAATCACCCATCTTTCTCCCTGTTCACCACGCATCTCACTCCTCTACCCCATTTCTCGCCCATTCACGCCAGTTCACATCCTGCTCTCCGTCTCCGCAAACGTCATTCTATAGAAGTCAGGTGGTTTCAACTCTCCCCATTCTCGTATACCCCATCGCCCCAAAACGGCTTCACATCCCTCCCATCCTTCTCTCCTCCTGTCCCCTCAGAATCCCCTTCGCCGTTGACGCTACCTCCACCGCACCCTTAAACCCAGTCAACACTGAGGCCCCGACTCCCTCCCACGGCACCTCCTCCACCATCTTCTTCATCTCCTTACGCCTCTTCTTCAGACGGCTCTCCCCATCACCAACCCCACCACCATTTGTCTTCGGTGTCACAGGGTACCCTTTTCTTCACTACCGCCCTTCCCGCACTTCCGTTCTCCGTCTTTCCCTCCACACCTCCTTTCACCGTCTTCTCTTCCACCAATCTTTGCCTCTTGCCCAGCTCCTTCACCTCCTTCTCCAGCACGTCCAACCTCTCGTTCAGAACCCTATTCTCCTCCCGCAACTCTCCAACCTCCCTTCCCGCACACTCCACTATCCCATACACATGATTTCTCATCTCCACTCCCAATACCGACAACGAATTCCGCAGGCTCGAAATCGCCTCAACCGAAACACCACTACCATCCCCACTTAGCACTACACCGCCCATTTCCGTTACAATCTCCACAATGCCATCTTCCAGTTGCTCCTTCATCACCAACCCCAACATCTCCAACCTCGCCTTCATCTCCCCCACAAACCGCACCTCCCTGTCACCCTCTCCGCCCCCTCTCTCTATCTGGTCTCCAACCTCTAACTGACTCAGATGCACCGCACCCCTTCTCTCCATTGCGACCCCCTCCACCTCCAATTCTACACCCTTCTTCACCTCATCACCATCCCCTCTCCTCGCCTCACACTTCTTTCCTTCATCAGCCACTTCCTTCTTCTGCGACATCCGACCAGCCGCCGTAATCACGTCCTCTTCCCGATTTGGTGACGGCGTCGGCGGTACCTCCTTCCCCTCCAACAGAGCCAACAGCTCCTCATCCTGCACGTATCCGTTCGACATATTCAGAAGAAGAAGTAGTAGTCGGATCGAAGTTTTGGCTGCGATACAGTGCAATCGAGCTAAACTGGGCTGTCCACCCCCACTGTCCAACCACACGGGCTATATCCAGCACTATGATTGTCCCTCTTTCCCTCATCCCATTTCCCGCCAAAACATCTACTGTACACCTCCGCACCTTCCACTATTTAAGCGCCACCCCTCTGTCCCCTCTTTCGCGCTCACATAGTCCCCACCCACCTCGCCTCGACCGGCGATATTTTTCTCTTCCGCCATAACCTCACTCGGTGGTTATGGCAAAACAGGAAGATATCACCAGTGGAGGCAAGCTAGGGAGTAGTGATTGTACTTAGAGTAGCTCTCCCTTCATCTCGACTGGGGGCATCTTCTTCTTCTGTCACATCCTTTCAAGGTTGTGACAAAAAAAGAATATGTCACCACTCGACACCGGATGGGTAACAATGATAGCACGTAGAGTAGTTCATCCTCCCTCTCAACATCCACTGGGTATATATTGAGGTTCTCTCACATCCTTTCCCGGTTGCGACTCTAGAAAAATACATCTCCAATAGAGACGGAGAATATAGTTGTGATAACACGTAAAGGTAACAATGTAATAAACAATAATTTTATGATACTATCTCTAACCAACCTTTCGAAAACCAGCTATGACATGAGCTGGGTTACTCGAGCCAAAGATGGCAGATCCTGCAACTAAAATGTTTGCACCGGCCTTCACTACTCCTTTCACAGTACTCAGTCCAATACCCCCATCCGCCTGTATCCCTATTCTTGGGTACAACTCCCTTGCATGTCGCACTTTATCAAGAACACCCTCCATAAACGCCTGTCCTCCAAACCCTGGCTCCACCGTCATCAACAATAACATGTCCTACAACTCCTTCCTTCATAAGTGCTTCTACGACCTTTATAGACGTATTCGGGCGCAACGCAACTCCAACCTGCATTCCCATCCTTTTAATTCGGTTACATAATTCCTTCAACACCACGTTCTCCTCCTCAGTTGGTACCTCGCACTTTTCTCGTCCCTTAGCCACACTCTCGATATGAAATGTGACTCCTTCTGCGCCTGCTTCTGCAAAGTCTTTTATCCATCGCCCAGGATCTGATACCATCAGATGACAGTCCAAAAATAATTTCGTATGCATCCGCAACGCTCTCACAACAGTCGGTTCAACAGTAAGGTTCGCCACAAAATGACCATCCATTACATCTATATGCAGCCACTCCGCTCCAGCCTCTTCCATTGCACTCGCTTCATCTGAAAGGCGAGCAAAGTCTGAAGCCAAAATTGATGGCGCTATAATTAAACGAGAATCCATACTGAACACCAGTAACTTCAGTATCGCCAAACCCGTCCCTCCCAGACATACTCCCTTTTTATACCTCAATAAAAAAGAAGATTATGGCAATCCGAGTGAAGCTATAGAACCCGTTCACGTCATTTCTGAAGCCAAAATGGCTCCTTTCATCCTGTATTCAAGCTCCCCGTAACTCGTACTTTACAACTCAGGTTCGAAATCAGTTTCATTCATTGTACACTTTTTACTCTTCCACCTACTTTTCATAAAACATCACCACACTTTGTGGCATGTCGTCTCATACAAGCTTTATCATTCATTCAGTACAATCACATATCATAAATTTCGCTCACTTTCACAAGGTGAACCATGTTCCCGTTCTGCGCTTCCCAACCGTTTGTACTTAAGTATCACTATTTACCCCAGCAGTTCTCCCCCCCATCTTTCAATTTTATCGTCTTACAAAAACAATGGAACACTTGCAATGAACTCCCAGTCCGACATGCCTCCGACTCCGCCTCCGAGTCCCAGATACTCTGACGTCCCTCAGGCCTCATCTCCGACCCGAAGGACTCGGGCCGTTATTGTTGGAATGGGGCGTATAGGTACCATGCTGGCGGACGAAGAAGATATGGTCATTTCCGCACAAGAATTCTGCTGCATGGCTGCTACCTCTCATATTTCTGATGTACTGATACTAGTTTGTGGAAGGACGAACTCCCTGGAGACCGTAATTCAGTCTTGCCCTTATTCGCTCAGAGAGAATCTCGTTTTCTTCCAGAATGGAGACATCATACCATTGCTTTCGAAGCTCGGTGTGGACAATTGTTCAAAAGTTGTCCTATACGTTGATTTCCCCTCAACAAACGCAGCTCCGCAGGATGGAGTTACTTCTCAAAGTCCGGATGGTTTCACTGTCGCAACAGGAAAGTGGGCCTCCAACGTTGCAGACAGGTTTAGATCTATGGGTCTCACTTGAGGGCTTGTCGACGAAGACACATATCTCGTAAGCTATTATGAGAAGCTCGTGTGGTTATCAGCGTTCAACATCCTCGGGGCCTCAAGAGGTTTCATTCCTATGGACGTAGTCGCTACAGAGTGCAGTACGGTGCTGTTTACAATAATGAAAGAGCTGTTGAAGATAGTTTCGCTTAAGACAAATACTACTTTCAACCTGGAAGAGACCGTTGGGCGACTTCTTGCATATGGGAAAACTCTCGTTGGCTTCCCTACTTCTTTCTCCGTCTTTCAGTTTAGGAACGCGTACTTCTACGACTTTTCCCGCCAAGAAAGAGACATCGTAGACGGAGACCCCGCTCCTTTTCATTTAAACTATGTCAACGTTGTTAAGGAAAAGCTATCCCCCTCCTCATTCCCCCAGCTTTGAGGTTAGAACACATGACGTTTTGGTGTTCTAGACCTTATTGATGTGGGGACGAAGCTTTTGAAGATAGATAAACATAAAATATACTTTTTCTAAATGACCTGTTCCTATTACATTACTTATACTGTTCGTCCTTCTGCGGTTCAAATATGCCCTTTTAAATCCTACATCCCTTATCACTAATACTTGGCTAAGTTTTTGCTAGATGGAAAATGGTCATTCCATATCATTAAAGTGCACGATACTAGTAACAGAACAAGTACAAAAATTGTGATATTTCTGAAGAACTAAGCCTTTGTAATACTTGGGGCACCCGTATAAAGTAAGGTAAACCTTTTATGGGTTTCAAACCTTAATGGAGGTTGTTTTACTGATCTTGATTTCTAAGCTCATGTTGAAGATATTCATAGTTTTCTTTACCCACTTGAACCCCTACATATAATTTACGACTAAATCATCCTTTCTTTACTTCAAATCGATGCAAAAGCTTCTCGTCCTAGTAATGTTTTAAAACAGTACTACAATAGCCGTATATGGTCTTTCTTAGACTCTTTTCTACTACGAAACACCTTGTGAACATCAATCACATCCTTCTCATTCGTATACCTACACCCATTTGCAAAACGAACCCTTTCGAAAGCTTTCAAAACATGTATAACTCAGAAATTAGAGCCCAAGAAGTAACTCCTCAGCACCTGGCTAACGAAATATTCGAAAATGGCTACGCCGTGATTAGTGATATTGACGGTACTCTGAAAAGAGCTGGGGACAACATTCCTGCCGAAACAGTCAAATGCATGAAGTACATCAATGCACGCGTTGGTTTCGGAATTGCTACTGGGCGTGATATAGAGGATGCCGAGAGTTTCATGGAGCACCTGGGTGGCTACACTTTTGGCATCTCTGGAAACCAAGGCGCACGGGTGAGATTATCCAATGGTACTGAAATTGATCAAGACCATGACAGGGAAGGCTACGAAAGATGTGAAGCCGAACTTGAGAGACTTGCACTCTCCCTAAATGAATCGCACGGACTTCAGGAAGAGCGTCAACAAGCAGTTGTGAGCGCTAGAAAAGACAGTGGACTCCCTAACTTCACGTACAATGGACTGTCGAAGTGGAAAACAGAAGTTAACTCCGGTATTTCAAAAGTGTTGACATCCTTTCCGAACCTGGTTGCGTACCCTCAAGATGAAAACTGTGACATAGGGGACATTCGTTTCACGAAAAATAGTGGGGCGCTAGCCTTGGTTGAAAACGACCCCCAGTTCGACACACATTTAATCGTTGCTTTCGGGAATGCTTCCAATGATGGCCCCCTATATGAAATGGCAACCCTGGCGGTTCATGTGAAGGGAGACGACCCTCCAGCAGCGGTAACATATCTTGTTGATGGGGTGGAGGACGTGCATGAGACCATCAGAAGGGTGGCAGAACTGTACTGGTACACAAAATGCAAGTTTCAATGGTTTAGAAATGCTCTTGGAATTTGTTTCAAGTGCTACGATGCCTGTAATACTTAGCTAGGATATGAGATCTCAGTAATAAAAGAGTCGTATATATCTCAATACCCTTTTATGATTCATGGTGGTTTTTATCGTGCTCCTTTTCCTCGTAGCCGTACAACAGAGCCACCAGCATAATTGTGGAATTTACATCCTCCACGCTTTCGAACAGGTTGTGTACTCCACCTGGGATACAATCTTCTTTGACGTGTACGCCGTACACGCCTACCTCATGCAAAGGAACGTTGCTTATAGCACTTCCGAACTTCACAACGTCATCCGTATCAATAAATCTCGGTTCATTATCCACAAGATTTGTTCCTCCGCTTCCTTTTGTCTATCGCTTGTCCATAATTTCGCAACTTTTATCGCCGGGATAGATAAAAAACGCATTCATCTTCTGCAACAATTCCCCAATAGCAGAATGTACTTCTTCTCTCCACTGCCACAGTTTTTTGTACACGAAATTGGGAAGGCCACTATCACTTCTGGTCTCAACGAACCCCTTCTCATCATCGTTCACAATACCATGCCTCCTATTCAAATCCCTTGCCAGGAACAGTAGTCCGTCAACAGTGTGGTCAAGGGTGTGATCATTGAATGCAGCCTTAATTTCCCTCTCGTCAGAGAAACGGAGGAAAGCTCCATGATTCGCCGAGACACCAAACTTATTGTCTCCGAGTCCTTCCATTTTCCCCTCCACGTCACCCACATCACCCCCTGTGACAAGTCAGAAACCAACACGTTCGTCAATGAACTTCATACACTTCACAACTTCTTCTGGAATTGACTCTCCTTCTCTTCTCAACGTTCCATCAACGGAACTTAATATACCGTAACCATTGGCATATATAAACTTAGAAAAGGTATTGGGTGAAATTTCCGTCAGGTCTCTCTGTTCCTCTGCCATTTTTCCTGATACAGTCACTATACTGCCACCAGTACTACATAGACAGGAACTGCATAGACTTTTCATCTTCATACTTTTCTTCAAAGCATCCTCAAGTGCACTTTCAGAAGTGGTAGGACGCTTCATGTTCAATTGCCAATTGAATGATGCCACCAATGATGTTAACGATACCGAGCATGTTGCATGTTGCAATTAGACGCAACTGGACCTAAGACGTATGACATTTGTTCCATTACCAGCCTGCCGCACCCTTTCTATGTTCATATGTATAGCCTTAAAATAGTATACTACTCTTAATACTCGCAAGACACTCATAATTTACTAATCATCTCATTCTCATCCGCTTCGAGGCACTCGCAGCCTCATTATGGGCAAATCGTCATCACTACTGCTCTCGAGCGCTTCGGTTCTATCGGCCTCCGCTTCCACACCAATCTCCACGACCACTTGGTCTTCGTCCATGTCAACCGCCCCATCCTCCTTATCGGACAACAGTTCATCCTCCGCCTCCTCCTCCTCGTCACCATTGACAAACGTGGGTCGGAAATCCCGCACCCGATGAACAGCATCAGGTAGTGCGTAGCCCTCTGGTACCATGTACATGTGGTATCTAACCAGCAAATCCATAGACTCGGGCCTATCCACCTTGTCCTTCCCACTTGCTCCAGCATGTGTCACATCACCACGGCCCACGAATACAGAGTACGGTGGGATGATTATCTTCTTCGCTGGATACACCTCCGACATCACTCGCAACTGTTGGTTGTTCATCCCCACCAGTTGATGGCTTCCAGCGCTCACCCAGAGAGGAAAGCTCTCTTCCCAGAGGCCATTACAAAGTATCCGGGGTTGCCAGTATTCATTGTTTCCTTCGTAACCAGACCACTGAAGTCGGTGTGCAGCGTCTGGCGCTTGCATTTTCTCGAGGTCCCCAGAAATCGACCACCAGTTTTCGGAGTGTACATCTTCACAGCTTCCCTTTCATTGTCCCATAGTCCCAAAGCCGCAGCAATTGTACCCATTCGAACATCAAGTAAAGCACGCGACCTTACAACCCACCTGAGCTCCTCATTATCCTCCGGCTTCTCCACCGTACCCCAACGTGTCGACATCACTCTCCCCTCAAATGGTCCATCGCTACCGTCCTTCCATCCTTCATCATCGTTGATTATTTGAACAAACGACTTCTGTTCCTCTCCTTTCCGTATGTCCGGCATCGCTCCATACTCATTCTCGAAGAAGTCCACCAACTTCCCCGACACATCTCCGAAC
Organism: Gracilaria domingensis; assembly: GCA_022539475.1. Taxonomy (NCBI): domain Eukaryota; phylum Rhodophyta; class Florideophyceae; order Gracilariales; family Gracilariaceae; genus Gracilaria; species Gracilaria domingensis. Next base: position 30,492 of record VCMS01000411.1, on the reverse strand, counting down.
TCCCGAACTTCTTCCAACTCCTCCCATTTAGGGACACCATTATCCGTCGCAAAGCCATCAAGCACGTAATATCCATTCTGCCTTAGCTCAGCTTGCATTCGGGCGAAGAACATTTGCCCAAATTCGTCATGCTCCTTCGCAGCAACCCACAGCACCTCTACATCATCCATACCTGTCGGCCGAGTACGAGGATACTGCATACCAAATGTCTCCGCCCGTAGGCGATGTTCAGCCCTTACAGCGTGCCAAAAGACGAGAAAGTGTACATCTCTGAGATTCGAGACACTTAGCAGCTCCGACCTATATCCCTTCGGCAAGTGAATGACTCTGAGCCAGGGGTCCTTGTGCTCAATTACGTTCTTCCCTTGCCATTCCTGCGGTCTCAGCCTGACATACCCGCACCATGATGGGTTCGGTGGGACATCATATGGGTCTCTTCGAACAATTCCGTGCTCCTCAGATTCCGGAAGAGCTGTAGGTAACTCTACATCAAATGACCCCCCACCTGTCTCTTGCTGATCGTCTGGCGCAGCATCTTTCTCGACGGTGACAACCCGTGGAACTGTCACAGCAAGAAGCTCTTCGTCATCCACAAATGCAGAACTGCCTGCGTTCTCTGCATTCGCTCCCTCTTCCAATGCCACGAACTGAACCTTCATCGACATTCCTCTCAGCAAATGTTCATTTAGTTGAGACATCAGGTCATCCGGTGTCATGCTGTTCAGAGTAGATCTCATCTGTTGTGTGAAAGTCTTTATCTGTTTCTTCCTCGGCGGAGCCCGCTGTTCTTCTTCAGGGCTATCCAGAACTTCTATGGAACCTCGATTTCGGCCGTGCTCAATTTCCCTATAACTCACCTGCGCCCGTTCTCGTGCACTTCTTCGCGGTTTCCCTTCTTCACCGGCAGATGTTGCAGCAGCAGCAGCGGGAGTCCTCCTCTTCGTCACGGACTGCTTCACTGGTGCGAGGGGCGGAATTTACTTGAGCATCGTCCGCAATCGATTCTGAACGGAAGGCGTGGCAGTTCTAGTTGAGTTCGTTCTGCTCCGAACACGCGGCAATGTGTTGAAGTTCACAACCTGTCATAAAAGGAACTGATACACAGCTGCATTTTTGGCTGGGTCTTCAACGTCATCTTCATTCGATGGAGCAGAAAGACTGACTTCGCGTTTCAGGAACACTTCCATCGACTCTTCCTCGTTTAGTTCATTCCTCACTGCTCGAGCCGCGTGGAACATAGACACTGCTCTATCATAAAAGAAACCTCGAACTTCCTCAAAGCTTTTCCTTTGCTTTTTGTTCGTCGACTTTCCCTTCAATAGAAACATCTGAAGACAATCAAAAATGAAGGAAAAATCCTCGGGATCCAAAACATATAGCGGAGTATGGGACAGATGTGTGAGACCTATGTCACTCACATTCTCACACATATCCTCGAAATGGGCCAGCATTCCCTCACGAGACATGAGTTGCAGGGCGATATTGGCACATCTCAGATACTGACGCTCTTGCACAGTCCCAATCAGTTGGCTCTCCTTCAACACTTCTGTCACTTCTGCAGGATCCACGTCTGCCGGCGTCACCCCCTCAACATCTTCAATTAGAATGGCGACCACACTAACTATATAGTGTATCTTGTCTGCAAACATCATCCTTCGCATGGTACTCGTCGACTCATTGAGGTACGAAGCAACACACAACAATTCCTTCATCCCAATGGGCCTCCCATCTCTTCGTATCAGCAGATTGCAACGCCAAAACTTGGCTAATCGCTTCCACTTCGGTGCACCAGTCGCTGCCAAATATTGTATAGCTTTCAGACGATGCAAACCATCTACAATGAAGCACTTCTTCGTTAGGCGTCCCTTGTCAGTATCCCTCTCTCCCGTAGTAGCATCTTGTAAGGCCACCACTGGAGAACCTATCGACTGCAATATCCCCCGCTCCTCCATACTCTTCACAAGGGCTTCAACGTGGCGTTTACTTACACCACGGAGTAAATTGGGCGGAGTGTCCACCAGAGTGATGTCAACAGTAACAACAACCATCCGGTACTGATTGAGGTTCACCTTTGGTACCTTCTGACGAATTCGTCTGTACGTCTTGCTCCGAGTAGGTGTCCCTTGTGTTCCAGACCGCTCGCCAGAAACACTTGAACGTGCCATTCTTGCGGATAGAAGCACAACGTCATCGTCCTGCTGCTCCGCAGTTTGTGCTGCAGTTTGGGGTACAGATGGACCAGCTCCTTGCGCGGATTGCGCATCCGCGTCTGGAAGGGGACCTTTCATGATCTCATCTTCCTCCTCTTGCACAGCCGTCCCCTGCTGAACCGTCTGTTTCGACGCAGAAGATCCCCTTGTGTCGACGGTCTGATTCATCGCAGGAGATGCCCTTTTCGACGCAGTGGGCTCCGTAGCGGAGGTAGACTTTGTTTGGCCTTTCCGCTTCGTAGCTGGGGATGATCTCGTCTCTATAGTTCGCTTCGTAACACACGACGGACCGGCCCGCGGAGGTGTTACGGACGCGCTACCTCTCGGTGTTGATTAACTTCGAATTGGCTCCGTGCGGCTTGTCGGCGTCATCACCTCACTCATAGCGCTCACCGTTCGTCGCATGGACGCCGGAATGCTGGCTGCCACCGGTTCCATCATTTTCTCATCCCAAGGAGCGGCCGTCCGGAGATCATGGATTTATTGTGGAAGATCCAGGCCCTCCGCCCGGTAAGGGTAGAATGTCTAGCCGCTTCGACTGATGAGAATATTAAGAACCACCACAAGACCTGGGTCCAATTGCTTCCCGTTCAACTTGCGGCGTAGAACACTTCCAATTCCGTGCAACAACGCTTCCCCGACTATCACCTTTCCTTCATTCTCAATATCCATCTGCAGAGAAACCCACGTTCCACCTTGCAATGATCCAGTGCTCCGCCGTATGAGAGGAGTCACGCTTTGAGTACGCTTTCGATCACGAGTTGGCTTCATGTTGAACAGCTATTGCAGTGAAAGGTTCATATCAACAATACGCTCGCTCTGGACGATACAACAACGGAGGCGAGCCTTTATATATGGCGACTTACGCTGGGCACCCCCGCTTTCGGCAGCTCCTCCCAGCGCACTGCCAGTCTCTTCCGTGTCCTGTCCGTGGCCGCTCGTACGCTGATTGTACGCTTTAGAGTCGTGAAGTACGCGCAATGATGACTTACGCGAGAAATGGTGGCGCTCTCTAATCGTGCTCTTCAAATGATTTGCATAGTAATCAAGAGTACACTCATTCACATTCTTGTACAGCCTACTCCCGCCAATACACGTGGACAGCGGCGCCAACGTACCGGTGGCCGGGTGTATCGAAATAACTGCGCGGGGGCGTGTTTTGGGAGGTCCCGGGAAGGCGCCAGAATGTGGCCAGAACGTGCCCGCGGGCGGGGGCGGTCGGTCGTGTTACGGTGGGTACCCTGACACGACCGGACCCCCCCACCCGAGGGCATAAAATCGCACATTTTTCAAAGAATCGCCCAAAACATGCCCGCAGGCGCGGGGGTCCGGTCGTGTTGGGGTACCTACCCTAACACGACCGACCTTCCCCCCCCCTCCGCCCGTGGGCACGTCCTGGCCACATTTTGGCTCCTTCCCCGGACCTCCCAAAACATACCCCCCGGCACTTCCGACGCCCACCGCGTCACCTCAATGCAACAACGCGTCTTCTCCATCCTTCAAAAGCTCCCTAATTTCCACGCGCACCGCACCTACTCTCTCTGCGACCACTATCTCCCTTCCAAGGTGCTACATTTCACTGAATCAGTGACCGAATCTGTACTATTTAGTGGTTCCCACCTGTTCTACACGCTGCGGTAGTATATGCGCCAGGCAGTTGCAAATATGCAACATGGCACTTGACCGGGGAGCGCGCGAGGGAGGTGTCCTACCACAGAATCTCCGGGAGCAGGCGAGGCTGTGATAGAGGCTACGACTTGTGAAGCTTTGTGTTTGTGGCACAAAGGTGATAAGAGGAGAGGGAGAGCAGTACGGAAGGGTGTGAAGCGCGTTCGCAACGCCCTTCACATCCTGGTGTCAGCAGTGGTGGGTGTCGTGGGTTCGGAGTGAGACTGTTCTTGCGCGCGGTCGCTGGCGAGCACAGCGGTGGGCCTCCGATGGGCTGCATGCGCGTAACGAACTTACAGCTCTGGGATGGAATTGCGTCGTCCACAGTCGATGACTGGCGTAAAGATTAGTTTACTGATAGTTATAAGTTGTTTCATAGCTTACCACTAGACTACAAAAGATTGCTATCGATGGCGCTCTTAAGTATTGCTGCGCCAGAGGCGGCCGCCGGGCCATCGGCGGTGCATCCAGTATACCAGCCCCCGTCGTCGAACACGGCGCAAAATTCATAGAGTCCCCCACATCATTGACACTCGACACCATGCTCTTTTCTAGAGTAGGTGTGGTGCGCGTGGAAATTAGAGAGTGTCTGGAGGGTGGAGAAGATACGTTGTTGCATTGAGGTGACCCGGTGTGTGCCGGAAGTGCCGGGGGCTATGTTTTGGGAGGTCCTGGGAGGGTGTCAGAATGTGCCCAAAACGTGCCCGCGGGCGGGGCGGGGCGGGGGGGGGGGGGGGGGGTCGGTCGTGTTAGGGTCGGTACCCTAACACGACCGGACCCCCCGCCCTCGGGCACGTTTTGGGCGATTTTTTGAAAAATGTGCGATTTTATGCCCGCGGGCGGGGGGATCCGGTCGTGTTAGGGTACCTACCCTAACACGACCGACCCCCCCACCCCCCCGCCCGCGGGCACGTTCTGGCCACATTCTGGCACCCTCCGGAGACCTCCCAAAACACTCCTCCCGGCACTTGCGGCAGTGATTTCGCTACACACGCCGTGCACATATATCAAACTGGACAAAACTAGCGCTTCACACCCACTTGATCCGCGACTATTAGCGCAATACGCGACCTTTTGCATTTGCTCCGAATCGCGACGTGGCCGACGCGCGACGCTATCACACTCGCTCAAAGCGGCACGGACACCGACCTCAGAAGCGAGCGGACACGGACACGGACGAGACTGGCAGTGCGCTGGGAGGAGCTGCCGAAAGCGGGGGTGCCCAGCGTAAGTCGCCATATAAAGGCTCGCCTCCGTTGTTTGCGCTGAAGCGATGGATTCCACCGATGATGGAGAGGAGATACATCCTATCGACATGAGGGCTCCACCTCCGGCGTTCCATACATCTGTCAGACTTTTCTTGGTTCTTCGCGATGCTTTGGCAAACAGCGATGGAGGCCCTGATTGGCCACGGAACGTGGGGTTTAGAGGGCTAATAGAGTTCTGCGCCGAGAACTATAAGGATATCCCGGAGGCAAGGAAGATATTTGAGGAGGCCACTAACTCCATTTGGATACCCCCAGTACCAAGTGATGCCTGCACATATTACCCAGTTCCTACGGAGATACTGGAAAGACTGAGAGTTTGTCGACAAGTATGGACAGCATACTGTAGATCTTTGGGACGAGAAGTACCGAGGAGCTCTGAATCTAATGGATATGCATATGCTGTTGACTGTTGAAGCCAATCGCTATCGCTTACATGTAGCATCTTCCAAGATTCGACATCCCCGTGCTGGTATGGGGGTGTTCACGGAACATAAAATATTGGCTGGGGAAACTATCTGTCATTTTTATGGAACTTTGGTATACAAGGATCTGACGAACCGGAAGGAAAGACACTTAACGTATGGAAGTAGCTGTCTCAGAGCAACTCCTATGCGGTACAAGTTGTTTTCTATGATGGTCACTGTGACTGGTTCGGAGTTTCTGCACCTGAGGAACAGACCAGGACAGGCTCAGGATAGAAAGGAGAGCGAAGTCTACATTGTCCCGGCGCCTTTTTGTATCGGGGGCTACATTAAAGACGCCGGATATCGTGCTGGGGATCCAGATTTATCGCAGCCCCGGTCTAACAGAACTCGAAGTGCCAATGTGCAGATGGTGGAAGTGAAGTCCGTGATATAGTTTAAGTCCGACCTTTCTAACTATGCTCTACTTCGTTGTAGAGCAGTAAGAGATATTGAGAGAGGCGAAGAGTTGTATTTCAACTACGGAGAGCAGTACGCCTGAGACTGGGCTCGGACATTGGAGCAATAGATGAGTGCAGTACCGAATAGAAAGTAAATATGTCCTTGAATGTTGCAGCTGCCTGCAATACGCCTTGTACATGTACACTGGAGCTCTTCATCTATTTGTAAGGACGAAATTTGCGACCCATTGGGCACCTCAAATTCCTAAAAAGCAGGAACTGCGGAGTCTCCAGGAATATCTGAACCATGTAGCCCCCCCCCCACCCCCTCCCCCCCTCAACAAGTTCGTTTCATTACCCCGTTTATCTCCACAACATGGGTATAACGCGGAGAAAGCGAAATAGTACGCAGCGGAACAACAGTGGACAGAAGAAGAGAAGAGTATCGGGTGATACGAAACAGGCTACAAGCACCACACTTCCTAAACGGAAGTCGTCCTCGACGAAGGAGACAGTCAGTGGGCGTTCTTCTACAGTACTTTCTCGCCTATCTCGCCGCGGAGTACCTCCAGGGATTGCGTCAAGAATTCGTGGATCAGCGAACGATGTCGTGCCGTCAACTGCCGAAAATGCAAATCGTGCATCTGTCTCTGCTCCCCAAGAAGATGAGGTAACTCGGCCGAGCGGGTCAAGACAGGAGGGCATGACAACAGGAACTGAAGAGGTTCGTATGACACCAAAACAGGAGCTACTGGGGCGCGGGTTACGCCGCCCAGTGGATCTGGACAACAAGGGACAATGACGAGAAGTCGTGAGAGCCCTAGTATATTAAGATCGTCACGTCCCTCCCTTTCTTCTAGAACTCGGGCCGCTATGAATCGTATTATGCCTCGAAATGGGTCCCGACAAGGGAGAAAGACAATAAGAAATCGAGAGAAGACTGATAGGCGAGTTACTAATCGACCTTCCCCTCTTTCTAGAACCGGGGCCGTTGCAGCTCGTACAAGGCTCAATTCATCTGATGTACGATTCCATGGAGGAGGACAGACACGGGAGTTGGAGCTCGGAGCCGTGCCAAGGGTGGACACAGAACGCCTGCAGCTTCTCGTGTCTAAGGGTATGGCACATGAGGATAGTTCCGATAACGAAATAACACCGAATCCTGCGGCATTACCGGGGCCTGTCGCCGAAGAGGCTAGGGAAATACCGGAAGATATCCACACTGGTATGAGTTCCACCTCTATGAACAGACGTGATCTTTTAAATGAACTGAATTGCTTGAAAGAAAAGGTTAAGACGCTACAAGAGGACTTGATGGTTCCGGGCATTCTAGTGAAGGTCGCCCAAGAGCAGAGTACGGCTTTATAAAAGAGGCTTGAGGAGAAGGATCTAGTCATTGAAGGGCTGAGGGGGGCACTGAAACAGGATGGAGATAGGAGTACACGTGCTGGTGAACCTGGGCAGACAGGTCGAAAGAAGCATAAAATTGAGCTGCGCGACGAGTTTCGAGGGGTTTCTCGAGCAGTGTATCGCAACATGCTGACGTGGGAAATGAGAGAAACAAGTGATCTGTTACTCGAAGGTGAGTCGCTCACCTGAAATTGGGGTAACCGTGCCGAGAAGGTGGAAGACGAAACTGAGAGTGGCGAAGGGCTTATTGAGCCGGAGGAAGGTGGGTCATACATGGTTCCTAAAAACCCCGTGGAGCTCTTGGGCAGTTTTGGCATGTTCACACCGTCGGTAGAGGGGGGGCCAGATGCTTTGCTGAAGAAAATGGTTGAAGCGAGTTGAAGGAGTTGAGCTGGGAAGGTATTAGAAAAGCATCTCTTACCGACAGGTGTATAGTGGAGCTTTGTGCAGATATGTGCCTTAGGCAGAGAATGCGGCAGACCATGAGTGACGTCGTGGGCGTTCGGAAAAGAAATACGAGGGATAAACTATTTCTGCTCCTGGGGTACGATCTGATTTGGAGAAGAACAAAGCTGGTAGAAGAGAATGCTGACGAACTCACAATGCAGTTGAAGGAAGCGCAGGAGAGCATACTGCGTCTCGACGAAAATGGTGTACCGAACACTTCATGGTGGAGAAAAGCCCCATTTGTTCCTCTAAAGTACTCCAATGCGGACAATCTGGAGGATATGCCGACGGAAGATCAAGACTTGTTCTTCCGAAATCGTGTGGGGGTACAAGTACTGAAGGAGTTTATTGAGTATGATGTGGAAGACAAGGATACGGGCACCTTTTTAGATGGCACAATACTGTTGCTCGCACGTTTGGACGCTTGGGTGTTGACGGTTGTGAGCCTTCTAAGTACGGATGTATCAAGGGGTGGCCAGAGAAAGAAACTGTTTACAAAGAAGTTTGCCCAACTGCTACCTCTGTGTTTAAAGAATGTTCTGGGGGATGTTAGGCAACGTGTCTTGAGGACCATTTCCACCGAGTTTCATAATTATGGAACGATAACGGAAGATTGCACTAAGGTTCTTGGTAATGAAGTGAGAGAGGCTACATTTGGATATCGAATGCCGTCGAACGGAAGACTTTACCTCACTGTGAAAGAATAATTTTTTATTGGCAGTGTGAGCCGAAGATTGAGCTCTATTAGCGATTGTTTCGTTGGTGAATGCAAGGAAAGGGATATGGAGTTGAAGAAAATGGACATGAACGATTTCGGAAGTAGCACAGGATCACAAGGAAAGGCACCACAAGGTGAACATGTAGAGGATTGATCCCTTAATGTTTAAGGCTGTACAAAATCAATGTGCTCAGTTGGTCCTTCATCTGAATCATGATAGAATCGATTGATGTAGAATCGATGTTTAAACCATTTAATTGCAGGAAAAAAAGGTGGAGCAGGGTAGTTTGAGCGAACAGCATAGACAGTTCCCTGTAGTGCAGAAGCCGGAACCATCCCATACCAAGGAGTTAACTCTATGATAGTCTCCGTTTTGGAATGACGAGGGAACGGAAGAGTGTGGTTCTTTTCATCGTTTGTAGCCCACCGTAAAGATATGCATTTCAATATGTGGTCGATGTTTGTTGCGGGGGGTAAAACCTCGAAATACCGGACGAATGCCACCTCCGGTGCGGTAAGTGCAGAATCAAGGAGAGATATTCGAATCAGAGCGACTACCTGGGCAACCCAAGCCTCTGAATCTTCTCCGCTTACCAATACAGTGAAAAAATTCGGCTTTCTACTGGGACCAAATGCTGGAGAAGCGAAGACTCGTTGGATGATGTGGTATTTGGGTCATTCTAGCTTAAGTGCCTTAGAAGACGAATCGAAGTGTTCAAGAGTCGGAACGAAACCGCCTTTCACGAGGGCCGAATTCACCAGAGTTATCCTTTTCTTTTCTGGAAAGTATGTAATAGAGTGCTCATTCAGTGTTTCTTTCACGAGACTGAGGAAAGGAGGAAGGGCCTGTTCACAAATTTGGTCAAGAATCCACCTTGTGTCCGTACTTGAGAACATCTCTCTAACAGCAGTCCATGTTTTTGAACTGGAAATACTTGAAACACAATGTTGAAGAGCTCGTAAAGTGAAAGAACGCCCTCTCATTGCAAATCGAGGGGGCTGTGTGGAAGTTCCTGGTAAACCTGGATTAAGCTGGTAAGGAGTATTGCCATGCCATTGCTTTCTAACATGTCCGTGCTCAATGGAGCGAATAGTCTCCTCCGCAGCCGTTGCTGTTCTTCTGGACGTCTTTTTGTAGTGTCTCTTAAATAGCAGGTGTGCATGTCCGTATATGCCTGCGTCGTAGTACTTGATACTTCCCAGACGGCGAATAGCGTCCACGAGATGATTGAGAAGATGAAACTTCAAAATTCCCAGTCTGGAGGGATGAAAATCTGCCAGGGTCTTTGTTGCGGAACGCTTGAAGGCTTCAACCTCCGAACTAAGACACAGGAGAAAGCTTTCAGTCTAATACGGGTCACGATTGTATCTGAATAAGGTCGAAAGCAAGTCTGAGTACTGAGAGAAAACGGTTGTGATTGGGGCAACGTCCTGTTCTCCACAGCATATGTCAAAAAATGCTCCTATGAAGGGGACGACCATGTCAAGTGCTTTGTAGTTTTTGGCCTCCAGCTTTCCACGGAGACCGTCTTTCGTGAAGATGCCATTCAAAGATTTGCCTTTCTCCTGCGTGGAGAAATCGATATGTAAACCTTTGGCAGGAGAATCGCGTTCTATAGAAGCTAGAATTGCGTTCGCATGGTTGAGGATTTGGGTGCGTATCGTTCGAGATGAACGCGATGCAGATGTTCCTATTGTGGTGCACAGGGTGTCTGACTGCAGTCTCTCGATTGTGGCTGTTTTTATCAGCTTCGAGATGCCAAGATGCAAGTTTTGTAACGGTTTGAGTGAGAACAGACTGTATGGAGACAATCCCGAGATCATTCCAAGGGTTACGGAGGTTTCGAGGAACGAAGGAATGAGAGATATGGAATTTGAACGCACCAGAGTATCCGCTTGAGATCTCCTCTCCCTCGCACGACGTGGACGTCTTTCCGCCTCGTCTTTTTCTGCATGTTGCAAGATAGCTGTGTATGTCTTTCGGATGCTTTTCGTGTGCCTTTGAGAACGTCATTTGAATGAGGTGGGAACAGGACTGCATAAAAATGAGCGAGTGGCTTTGCATCTATGACACGGGCTTTCCGTCTTGGTCCCATGAAGAAGGGACAGAATGTCCTTAGCCTCAGGAATATCCGCACAATAACTTGGAAGCAGAGGATGGCACACTCGAATTCGTTTGTCGTAGCCGATGAACTGAAAACTTTCTGCGTGAGATTTAGAATGGGCTCCAGGACTTGACGAAGAGATTCTTGAAGGATTTGCATCCTGGACTCGCGTAGAGACTTGCTAGAAACGATTGGCATTGCGTCTGCTTCAGATGAGGAAACCTCGATTAGTGTGGTAGGAAATTATGCCACTACTGTGAGGTCGTCATGGATGCACTTACGGCGGAGCTCGTGGGAGAAGTTGAGAAATATGAGGTGAAGAGGATAGGCGGTAACCGATGTTTGCTTTAGAGTTGTTGATGACTTATCGGTGTATACCTGCAGAAGACCTACGAAAGATTCACTGTAACTTATTTCTTGGGAGTACCACACTATTCTACTATCCAAAGAACCCATCACCATTTTCTTAAGTTTTGGGGCGACGTCTCTTGCGAGAGAGCCGGACATGGGGTGAGATATTTTCATGGAGTGGGTCTGAGGTATAGGGTGGAAGAAGGTGGTTTCGTTGTTAGCCAACTGGAGCTGTTTCACAAGTGTCTGAACGGGGTCTCTCGTGGAGAGGGTGGCGCTGAACTCACATCTTTCTGACGAGACAGTTCTTCGATTGAAACCGTCTTTTAAGGCGTATCGTTCGAAAATGGCGTTCTTCAGTTCTGTACAGCGCTTGAAACTTGTTATGGTCTCGTTGAATCGCTTTTGCGAGAATCGTGGGTCCCGAAGTAGCCCAATTAGCTCGTCTGCTTCACGATGACCAAGATTGGAAGCTACTGAAGCCAGACAAACCGTTAGATAATCCATATGCAAATCACCGAGGGCCTCCTCAGAAGGCACTGGGCGGGAACTGCTTCCGTGTTCTCGCTCTAATGCCGCGAGACCCGCGGAAGGAGAAACACAATGCAGAGTGTCCGGAAGGGGAGGGGCGCACGGAGTGGGGTCAACGCTGTCCTCAGACACCGGAGGCTCTGGGAGGCGACAAGGGGCAGTGACCGTTTCGGAAGACGCGGGCGAGGGAGCGGAGAGCTTGAGACGCTTGCTTCTTCGAATGGGCCGCATATTGTCGACTTCCAGCGCGTCTTTCAGACGAAACGGGCAGTGGTTAACATGTTGTTGCAGAGATAAAACTCTTCGGCAAGTAACGAATGGGCACCCACGCTTCTTATGTGTACAGTAGTAGACCATGGGAAGAAGAAATGAAGAAGAAACGACGACAAAGACGGCAAAAGAAGGTCGTCCGAGGGGAGAAGGAGGTCGTGCGACAGTCAAGTTCGACGTCAAGCTGGGAACAGAGAATATAGTTTGAGTTTAAATCACGTGCTTTCGTTCAAAAAGGAACGTAAGTAAATGTCGACCTCAACATAAGGGTGTACTTCTCGTATTATCTACCACTGGTTATAAACCTGTGGTTTCGCAACGTTGTACGCTGTAAACCTGTCCAATCTCGCACAGAAAAATAAATCTCTTCCCTCCGCCGCCGCCGCCGCGCCTCCGACGTCCGACCTTCCGTTACCGTCGTGATCCGTGCCATCCACATCTTCGCGTTATACTCCGCTCCGTCCTTCTTTTTTCCTACCTCTACTTTATGGAGGCTCCATAAAGTAGACGGCGGAAAAAAGTAGGACGGAGTCATCCGTATCTCACAGATGTATTCCGTGCAGTCTTTTCGTACGTTCTTCCATATCCTTTCACGTATCTCTGCTCTAAACTAACCAATCCTCACCGCGTTTCTTCGCGCTCTGTGACATGTAAACGGCAGGAAATAAGCTTTTAACCCTCAACTTCTTCTATTTCTTCAAGATATAGAACGAGTTGAAGGGTGAAAACGGGAACTCGGAACCCAAAGCGACGACTGTAGGTACGCGACCAGTGGTTCATTTCGTTGCGCCATAGGCTCTAGCTTATCGCGTCTTGCGCTACTTTTAAAAAGTAGCGCAAGACGCGAGAAGCTGGAGCCTGACGCAACAAACTTGGTTTCTTGGCGATCTTGGATCTCTTACTGTTCGGGATAGGCGATTCTGGTACTTGGTTGGGACATAGGCTTCTCTCTCGTTTATCGCATCTTGGGGTATTTTTGCTGCATGGGTATTCTTGGTGTCGTTGCTTGTGAGTTCTCGCTTCGAGACATTTCGCGCTTTACGATGAATGGATTCTTGGTAATCTAACCGATCCCTTCCCTTCTTCTTCTTCCTTTTGCGAGTTAATAGAGCCCTCGACTTTTCTAGCGCAGCGTTTCTGTTTTGCTTTATCAATGGTACGTTCCATCGCATTTCAAATGTATCCAACGGAGCATTGACTAACTTATGGATACTTTCTGATTGCGTATACAGGGAAATGACTTTTGATGGGGACGTAGCCCCATCATGGGGAAATGGTACATGTAATATAGTGAAGTAGTGATTAACAAAAGCGTTCGATAGAAGAATAGATACGAATAAAACGGTACGAAATCAGAATGGGCATCATCTGTACTAGCACTAGTATTCCATGCGTTGCAGGGTATCATTCCGCAGAAGGTATCGTGTAATGTGCACCTTAATGGAAACTGAACCTAGACTTCGCGAAATACCGTTCATGTAGCCCTCGACTAAAGAACTAGCACGAGTGGAAAACCCACCAGTATTTACTACACAGCGATTCTGGACGACTCAAGCAATTATCTCCAAATTTTGAAATAAATGATCTCGATATTTTTTCAAAAAATTTACTGGACGACCCTTGTCACTTTCTGGACGACCCTCGCCAAAAATTAGCATCTGCAAGAGACAGACGATGGTTTCAGAAGTTGAATTGTTCTATTCCTATTGCAGAAAGACATCGTGCTCTGTTTTTTTATACGAACGCCAACCAGTCCTACCACAACAGGATTAAGTCGCTTCCAAACTTTGCTTTGAAACGGGGTCGTGGCTTAGAGTTTATGGATGCAATGAAGCTCTTGAGGGAGCTAGATCAACGGGATGCGGCAAATTTGTGCAAAAAAACACCTTTCGAAGGGTATCAAAAGATATCAAAACCTCAATGGAGAGGTACTCAATCTAAAGCACGAAAACGACATGTTTCAGAAGTTATTGTTATTGATAACACGTTTGTTCCAACACAGCAGCCTAAAAAAGCTAAGAGGTCAACACCAATTGCTAAAAAGCCAAGACATACAAAAGAAGAGAAGAACAGTATCCAAGATCTAAATTTGAAGGTTAAAAAACTGGAAGCGATGCTTGCCAAAGTACTGGAGCAAAACAAGAAAGATTGAGAAATGGATAGTGATATACAAAAGGGGACAACATGGTTCTCAGTGCTACATAATCAGAAAATATTCTCTGAACCAATTCCTTACTTTTCACACAATAAAGCAACGCATCAACCGCATTTTAGAAACATGCCTTTTAATAGTATGAATTAAGCATATGGGATTATGATGTAAAAGACATACCAATATAGATATTAGTACGGTATGGGATGTATTTATATTTTCTGAAAACTTCCAATATACCATCTGAGCTTAGTTGAGCAAAGGATATAATTTTTCACTGATATTTGGATATAATGTATATTAGTTGGTTCTTTCTTTTCTGGTATACATGTTTAACTTAGACTAACAAAAAGTGAATATTTCTACAATTCTCTTAAATATGAAATAAAGTACTATCCTTTACGTTATTCCAATATAGATATTTATGTCATATTAGTTTATGAGATATAATTTTCCATTAGTGAAGCGATGTCCCTACTACACTTGACCATTTCTTGGTCAAATGTCTCATTTCTGATATGAAAACTTAGACTCAACATATCTCCTGCGTTTTGCTTTTAAACATTTTGGTATTTTAGATTTTTTCAAAATCTAGTCTATAATGTAAGAAAATTTTCAAACGTTTTTGACCGTTTCAATCAGGAGTCGATCTGGCATATAAGACGTTGCGCTGGACTTTCCGAACCTCAGATGTTTCCACGCTCACCCGCAACCGTCGACACGATGGCACAGAGAAAGCGCCGTCCTCCTGCGCGTCAAAATGAGAACGCCGAGCCTACCCCTCCCGCTGGCCCATCGCTAAAGCGGTCCCGGGTTGCACGCATGTCTGTCAATGCCGCTCTGCGAAGGACAATTGGAAAAAAAAGCGCCCCGCAAGACGTCAACAAATCGTGTTCGCAGTGCTCCGTCTTCGTCCTCCTCTCCAATTCCACCGGCCGGCACAAGCTTTCCCCCTCCTCGAGCGCCTTCATCTTCACACGTTGCACCGCCAGCCTACCTCAGTCAACGCCACGTGGATGCAACCTCGACCCCGCCCTCTACTGCGCCCCGAAATGTCGCCGCACCTACTGCACGTCGTGGTACTGGTGCCGCTCCTGCTGGTGCCTCATCGTCACGACGTCACAGTGGACAGGGTGCGACTTCCGCTTCTATAGGCTCTAGTGCAGCTGCTGGTGCGGGGTCTGCAGTGCATTCTACTCACAAGAAAGTGGATGTTTCTTATGTGGGAGAAACTGACAGTGGTTCTCACTGGGTGAGAGTTGTTATTTCGACGCACTATTCGGTAGCTATTCTATGTCCGTGTGGATGCTGTAGAGCAAAACCCTGCGCTAGGCGCGATGGGGAATCTCCACTAGGATGTCCGAGTCCTATTCCCTGGATGGGATAGAAACAGCGGCAGAACCCTCTGTCCGTGCTCGAGTCGCGAGACAAGCCGGGTGTAAGACCGGAGACGGTGACTGGATATACCTACAGAGGTGAGATGCAAAGAACGGTGTAGATCCAGAGGTGAAGTGTGATCCGAACCTGGAGAGATGGAGAAAAAGGGGACCGTGTCAACGCGGGGGGAAGCTCACGGTGCAACCCACCGGAGCGAAGCTACGGACCGTGCCAACCGGCGGAAACAGGTCCGATAGCGGAGCGACGCACAAAGGCGTGCCAAAAATATACCCAATACTGGGGCGGAAGCAATACCTGAACCAGGTGAACGGGTGACAACAACAGTCACGAAAGTGAACAACAAAATACAATGACAACAACAAGGGACCGATACAACGGTAGATATAACAAAGATTCCAGAGATGGCAAGATGCAAGCTTCCTAAGTGACCCTGAGGGTAGTAGTGCCGAAACCAATCGTGGTTACTCTCCGAGGGGAGTGGTAAACCTACGTAGGCAGCTGTCTACTATAGCCCGATCCTGAACAGGACGCGACTCAGTTGTCCATTTACTCGTCGTCTCCAGGGTGAGATCACCCGAGCATATATACTACTACTACTACGGTATCTACAATGCACACCTCCCGAGGGTCATACACGTGGACGACCCACTGTCAGGGTGCGGGGTATTCCCCAACGGGCGTGGCACAAATATCTAACTAGCCAGCTCCACCACGTGGCCTACTATCACACCCACTAGGCACTTCCCACGCAGGGTCTACCTATTAAGGGTCCAACCAAACCATCCCAACGATACCCAAAATTAAAGGGAGTTTTCATAACTTAGCCACGTCACCGGCCATCGGTACCATCTCATTGTGAGAACCGTGATGCATCCGATAGCGGAAAGCCGTTGCTTTACATCTCCCCCTCCTTAGGTTCGAGCGCGAGCACGAGCGCGACGTGGAAGTACCGACATCGGGAGTATAAATATGACGTCCCCTCAGGGTTCTACCGACCACTTGGTTCTTCCACGCAAGCGGCTTTCGCCTCCGACTTCGGATATAACTCCTCCTTCTCCTCCGATACCTCGGCGTTCGCTGCCAGTGTCAACTGCTCCTTCTCCTCCTTTAGCAGGAATGAATCCGAACCCGTTCCATACCAACCCGCTCCCGGGGAACTCGTCGTCAGCTCCGCAAGCGGCGTCTGAGGTGCCCTCGGGCAGTGCGTCACAACAAGTACAGCCTCCTTAAGGCCCCTCTCAATACTTTGGTGGGTTTCAGTCAGCTCCTCTCCCTCAAGGGAATCCGTACGGTGGTCCGCTCAACCAACCCTACGCGGGGTACAACCATCTCGGATTCTTCCCTTCTCAAGCGCAAGCTCCGGTCCCGCAAGCGGTGGCTCCTTTCAGCTTCTACGAGGCGTATCCCCATCCGGGTGCTCCTCTTCCGATGCCTCCGGCTCCTCCAGTTGCTCCTACTCAGCAGGCTTTCGATTCTAACGCCATTGCTTGGAATGCCGAGCAGGCTGTCCCGTTGACGGTGAACCCCCGTGGGTGGATTAGTCATGAGTCCCTCGTGAATCGGGATATACGCCGCGAGGGCCTTATCTTCTCCAGCGCGCCTTGGTTCCACCCGACAGCGGTTGCCGATGAGGCTCTCATCGATTCTTACGCCGTGAACGGAATGCTCCCAGGTGGGATCCCCCGAGATGCAGTACGCTCCCGCGAGTGGCGAACCCGCATTGCGGTAGAACCTCACTTGCTCCGATGTGAACGCGGAGAGTCCCTTGACCAAGCGCGTGGGGAGATGGCTCGTTTGGCTTACTCCAGGGTTGGAAGGTTGCGATATGATCATCCGATTCCGGCAGAATTCGACTTCGACGTGTCGCACTATCGTACCTACGGGGAGGTTTCATATGGCAACGCGTTGGCGGAGTTTCCGGAAGCAGAGCATCGGTATCACTTTGGTGAAGTGGATCCTGATATCCTCCTGTGGAGTCGTCCCTTGCTGAGGGCAGAGTTCCGATACCTGTCACGGAGTAGGCGTCACAACCGTGATCTCTATGATTTCGAGAGGCGGGTCCGGTTTGAGCGGAATGCGCGCTCCCGTCGGGGACTTCTGATTCCGTATCCAAATTTGAAGGTGGATCGTTTGCGCTTCGATGCCTTACCGTCCCGATACGTGGGCCTTCCATCGTGGTGGAGTCGGGTAGAGGTCCCTGCGGGGTGTTTTGCTGAACTCCCGCCGAGCATCTACTATATCGGCTCGCGGTTGATAGACAATCCCGACTCAGGCTATTGGTCGTTGGTACTCGCCGAGTGGGCTGCCCGCGTCGCGGTTCACCTCCTGTGGGATGTCTATGATCACTACCGCTTGTGGTATTTTCCTCCAAATTTGAGGTGGCTCCTTCGAAGGATTGATCTCGTTACCACCTTGGGTTCCGAGGCTAACCAGGAAGAGGTTGGGGAGTTGTTGGATGTAATCGACAGGGTCGATTGGGACCGAGTTCCGGTAGCTTGGCAGCCTGACAGGCGACAGCGTTTCCGCGACCGATCACCGGGGCGAATTTCCACCCGTTCCGGGGTCTGGGTGTACTACGACCCGTGGGAGCGCCAGCTCATCTCTCAAGAGCAAGCGAACGCGATGGCCGCACTTCGCCTGTGTTCTGCAAAGTGGAATATAGTCTGTTCGCTTTGGAAACTAAGCTAGTTTTGGGGCTATTTGGGGCGCGCGAGGGGGTAGCAGAGGCTGGCACTCAAAAAATTAAGAAATTTTGGAATATTAAATTCCATCTCGCGCAGTTTAGTTCTTGGGTCCCCTAGTTTTTGTAGAGGTTCTACTTCGCCGCACCACCCCATTCACTCTTTTCCGTGACCCTCTCTCAAAACTGCAGTCGTGCTAGTTTGCCTTTCCATTTTCTCCCATGTTGCAATGCCAATCGCAACTCATCCCACCTCAATCATCCCATCACTTCTTCCCAGTCCACACCACCCCCGCTATTTACCCATTTCTTGCCCATCACGCGTTCGCATCCTCCCTCTCCGTCTCCGCAAACGTCATTTTGTAGAAGTCAGGTGGACAACCCTCCCCCTTCTCGTATACCCGCCTCGCCCAAAACGGCTTCACATCCCTCCCATCCTTCTCTCCTCCTGTCCCCTCAAAATCCCCTTCGCAGTCCGCGCTACCTCCGCCGCACTCCTAAACCCAGTCACCACCGGAGCTCCGACTCCCTCCCGCGGCACCTTCTCCACCACCTTCTTCATCTCCTTACGCCTCTTCTTCAGACGGCTCTTCCCATCCCCAACCCCACCACCCTTTGTCTTCGGTGTCACAGGAGACCCCTTCTGCACCGCCACCCTTCCCACACTTCCCTTCTCCGTCTTTCCCTCCACACCTCCTTTCACCCTCTCCTCTTCCACCAATCTTTGCCTCTTGCCCAGCTCCTTCACCTCCTTCTCCAGCACGTCCAACCTCTCGTTCAGAACCCTATTCTCCTCCCGCAACTCTCCAACCTCCCTTCCCGCACACTCCACTATCCCATACACATGATTTCTCATCTCCACTCCCAATACCGACAACGAATTCCGCAGGCTCGAAATCGCCTCAACCGAAACACCACTACCACCCCCACTCAGCACCACACCGCCCATTTCCGTTACAATCTCCACAATTCCATCGTCCAGTTGCTCTTTCATCACCAACCCCAACATCCCCACCCTCGCCTTCATCTCCCCCACAAACCGCATCTCCCTGTCACCCTCTCCGCCCCCACTCTCTATCTGGTCTCCAACCTCTAACTGACTCAGATGCACCGCACCCCTTCTCTCCATTGCGACCCCCTCCACCTCCAATTCTACCCCCTTCTCCACCTCATCACCATCCCCTCTCCTCGCCTCACACTTCTTTCCTTCATCAGCCACTTCCTTCTTCTGCGACATCCGACCAGCCGCCGTAATCACGTCCTCTTCCCGCTTTGGTGACGGCTTCTGCGGTACCTCCTCCCCCTCCAACAGCGCCAACAGCTCCTCATCCTTCACGTATCCGTTCGACATCTTCAGAAAAAGAAGTAGTAGTTGGATCGAAGTTTCCGCTGCGATACAGTGCAATCGAGCTAAACTGTGCTGTCCACCCCCACTGTCCAACCACACGGGCTATATCCAGCACCATGATTGTCCCTGTTTCCCTCATCCCATTTCCCGCCAAAACATCTACTGTACACCTCCGCACCTTCCAATATTTAAGCGCCATCTCTCTGTCCCCTCTTCACATAGTCCCCACCCACCTCGCCTCGACCGGCGATATTTTTCTCTTCCACCATAACCCCACTCGATGGTTATAGCAAAACAGGAAGATATTGCCAGTGGAGGCAAGCTAGGGACTAGTGATTGTACTTAGAGTTGCTCACCCTCTGTCTCGACTGGGGGCATGTTCTCCTTCCGTCACATCCTTTGTGGGTTGTGACAAAAAAAGAATATGTCCTCACTCGACACCGGATGGGTAACAATGGTAGCACGTAGAGTAGTTCATCCTCCCTCTCAGCGTCCACTGGAGATATATTGATGTTCTCTCACATCCTTTCCCGGTTGTGATACAAGAGAAATACATCTCCAATGGACACGGAGAATATAGTCGTGATAACACGTAAAGGTCACAATGTAAAAAACAATAAATTTATGCTACTATCTCTAACCAACCTTTCGAAAACCAGCTATGACATGAGCTGGGTTACTCGAGCCAAAGATGGCAGATCCTGCAACTGAAATGTTTGCACCGGCCTTCACTACTCCTTTCACAGTACTCAGTCCAATACCTCCATCCACCTGTATCCCTATTCTTGGGTACAACTTCCTTGCATGTCGCACCTTATCAAGAACACCCTCCATAAACGCCTGTCCTCCAAACCCTGGCTCCACCGTCATCAACAATAACATGTCTACAACTCCTTCGTTCATAAGTGCTTCTACGACCTTTATAGACGTATTCGGGCGCAATCCAACTCCATCCTTTTAATTATGGCAATCCGAGTGAAGCTATAAAACCCGTTCACGTCATTTATGAAGCCAAAATGGCTCCTTTCATCCTGTATTCAAGCTCCCCGTAACTCGTACTTTACAACTACTTTACAACTCAGGTTCGAAATCAGTTTCATTCATTGCACACTTTCTACTCTTCCACCTACCTTTCATAAAACATCATCACACTTTGTGGCTTGTCGTCTCATACAAGCCCTATCATTCATTCAGTACAATCACATATCATACATTTCGCTCACTTTCACAAAGTGAACCATGTTCCCGTTCTGCGCTTCCCAACCGTTTGTACTTAAGTATCACTCTTTACCCCAGCAGTTCTCCGCCCCATCTTCCATTTCTATCGTCACACAAAAACATTCGAACACTTGCAATGAACTCCCAGTCCGACAGGCCTCCCACTCCGCCTCCGAGTCCCAGATACTCTGACGTCCCTCAGGCCTCATCTCCCGCCCGAAGGACTCGGGCCGTTATTGTTGGAAGGGGGCGTATAGGTACCATGCTGGCGAACGAAGAAGATACGGTCATTTCCGCACACGAATTCTGCAGCATGGCTGCTACCTCTCATCTTTCTGATGTACCGATACTAGTTTGTGGAAGAACGAACACCCTGGAGACCGTAATTCAGGCTTGCCCTTATTCGCTCAGAGAGAATCTCGTTTTCTTCCAGAATGGAGACATCATACCATTGGTTTCGAAGCTCGGTGTGGACAAATGTTCAAAAGTTGTCCTATACGTTGGTGTCCCCTCAAGAAACGCAGCTCCGCAGGATGGTGTCACTCCTCAAAGTCCGGATGGTCTCACTGTCGCAACAGGAAAGTGGGCCTCCAACGTTGCAGACAGGTTTAGGTCTATGGGTCTCACTTGCGGGGTTGTCGACGAAGACACATTTCTCGTAAGCTATTATGAGAAGCTCGTGTGGCTATCAGCGTTCAACATCGTCGGGGCCTCAAGAGGTTTCATTCCTATGGACGTAGTCGCTACGGAGTGCAGTACGGTTGTGCTCACAATAATGAAAGAGCTGTTGAAGATAGTTTCGCTTAAGACAGGTACTACTTTCAACCTGGAAGAGACCGTTGGGCGACTTCTTGCATATGGAAAAACTCTCGTTGGCTTCCCTACTTCTTTCTCCGACTTTCAGTTTAGGAACGCGTACTTCTACGACTTTTCCGGCCAAGAAAGAAACATTGTAGGCGGTGACCCCGCTCCTTTTCATACAAACTACGTCAACGTTGTTAAGGAAAAGTTATCCCCCTCCCCATTCCCCCAGCTTTGAGGTTAGAACACATGACTTTTCGGTGTTGTAAACCTTTTAGAGATAGTTAAACATAAAAGTTACTTTATCGAAATGACCTGTTCCTATTACATTACTTATATTGTTCGTCCTTCTGTGGTTCAAATATGCCCCTTTAAATCCTACATCCGTTATCACTAATACTTCGCTAAGATTTTGCTAGATAGAAAATGGTCATTCCATATCATTAAAGTGCACGATACTAGTAACGAAACAAGTACAAAAATTGTGATATTTCTGAAGAACTAAGCGTTTGCATTACTTGGGGCACCCGTATAAAGTAAGGTAAACCTTTTATGGGTTTCAACCCGTAATGGAGGTTGTTTTACTCTTCTTGATTTCTAAGCTCATGTTAAAGATATTTACAGTTTTCTTTACCCACTTGAACCCGTACATATAATTTATGACTAAATCATCCTTTCTTTACTTCAAATCGATGCAAAAACTTCTCCTCCTAGTAACGTTTTAAAACAGTACTACAATACCCGTATATGGTCGTTCTTAGACTCTTTTTAGACTACGAAACACCTTGTGAACATCAATCACATCCTTCTCATTCGTATACCCACACCCATATGCAAAAAGAACCCTTTCGAAAGCTTTCAAAACATGTATAACTCGGAAGTTAGAGCCCAAGAAGTAACTCCTCAGCAGCTGGCTAACGAAATATTCGAAAATGGCTACGCCGTGATTAGTGATGTTGACGGTACTCTGAAAAGAGCTGGGGAGAACATTCCTGCCGAAACAGTCAAATGCATGAAGTACATCAACGCACGCGTTGGTTTCGGAATTGCTACTGGGCGAGATATAGAGGATGCCGAGAGTTTCATGGAGCACCTGGGTGGCTACACTTTTGGCATCTCTGGAAACCAAGGCGCACGGGTGAGATTATCCAATGGTACTGAAATTGATCAGGACCTTGACAGGGAAGGTTACGAAAGATGTGCAGCCGAACTTGAGAGACTTGCACTCTCCTTAAATGAATCGCACGGACTTCAGGAAGAGCGTCAACAAGCAGTTGTGAGCGCTAGAAAAGACAGTGGACTCCCTAACTTCACGTACAATGGACTGTCGAAGTGGAAAACAGAAGTTAACTCCGGTATTTCAAAAGTGTTGACATCCTTTCCGAACCTGGTTGCGTACCCTCAAGATGAAAACTGTGACATAGGGGACATTCGTTTCACGAAAAATAGTGGGGCGCTAGCCTTGGTTGAAAACGACCCCCAGTTCGACACACATTTAATCGTTGCTTTCGGGAATGCTTCCAATGATGGCCCTCTATATGAAATGGCAACCCTGGCGGTTCATGTGAAGGGAGACGACCCTCCAGCAGCGGTAACATATCTTGTTGATGGGGTGGAGGACGTGCATGAGACCATCAGAAGGGTGGCAGAACTGTACTGGTACACAAAATGCAAGTTTCAATGGTTTAGAAATGCTCTTGGAATTTGTTTCAAGTGCTACGATGCCTGTAATACTTAGCTAGGATATGAGATCTCAGTAATAAAAGAGTCGTATATATCTCAATACCCTTTTATGATTCATGGTGGTTTTTATCATGCTCCTTTTCCTCGTAGCCGTACAACAGAGCCACCAGCATAATTGTGGAATTTACATCCTCCACGCTTTCGAACAGGTTGTGTACTCCACCTGGGATACAATCTTCTTTGACGTGTACGCCGTACACGCCTACCTCATGCAAAGGAACGTTGCTTATAGCACTTCCGAACTTCACAACGTCATCCGTATCAATAAATCTCGGTTCATTATCCACAAGATTTGTTCCTCCGCTTCCTTTTGTCTATCGCTTGTCCATAATTTCGCAACTTTTATCGCCGGGATAGATAAAAAACGCATTCATCTTCTGCAACAATTCCCCAATAGCAGAATGTACTTCTTCTCTCCACTGCCACAGTTTTTTGTACACGAAATTGGGAAGGCCACTATCACTTCTGGTCTCAACGAACCCCTTCTCATCATCGTTCACAATACCATGCCTCCTATTCAAATCCCTTGCCAGGAACAGTAGTCCGTCAACAGTGTGGTCAAGGGTGTGATCATTGAATGCAGCCTTAATTTCCCTCTCGTCAGAGAAACGGAGGAAAGCTCCATGATTCGCCGAGACACCAAACTTATTGTCTCCGAGTCCTTCCATTTTCCCCTCCACGTCGCCCACATCACCCCCTGTGACAAGTCAGAAACCAACACGTTCGTCAATGAACTTCATACACTTCACAACTTCTTCTGGAATTGACTCTCCTTCTCTTCTCAACGTTCCATCAACGGAACTTAATATACCGTAACCATTGGCATATATGAACTTAGACAAGGTATTTGGTGAAATTTCCGCCAAGTCTCTCTGTTCCTCTGCCATTTTTCCTGATACAGTCACCATACTGCCACAAGTACCGCATAGACAGGAACTGTATAGACTTCTCAGTTTCATACTTCTCTTAAAAGCAACCTCAAGTGCAGTTTCAGAAATGTTAGGACGCTACATGTTCAATTGCCAATTGACTGGTGCCACCAATGATGTTAACGATACCGAGCATTTGGCATGTTGCAATTAGACGCAACTGGACCAAAGACGTTTGACATTTGTTCAATTACCAGCCTGCCGCACCTTTTCTATGTTCATATGTATAGCCTTGTAATAGTATACTACTCTTAATACTCGCAAGACACACATAATTACTAAACATCTCATTCTCATCCACTTCGAGGCGCTCGCAGCCTCATTATTGGCAAATCGTCATCACTACTACTCTCGAGCACTTCAATTCTACCGGCGTCCGCTTCCACACCAATCTCCACGACCACTTGGTCTTCGTCCATGTCAACCGCCCCACCCTCCTTATCGGACAACAGTTCATCCTCCGCCTCCTCCTCCTCGTCACCATTGACAAACGTGGGGCGGAAATCCCGCACCCGATGAACAGCATCAGGTAGTGCGTAGCCCTCTGGTACCATGTACATGTGGTATCTAACCAGCAAATCCATAGACTCGGGGCCTATCCACCTTGTCCTTCCCACTTGCTCCAGCATGTGTCACATCACCACGGCCCACGAATACAGAGTACGGTGGATGATTATCTTCTTCGGCTGGATACACCTCCGACATCACTCGCAACTGTTGGTGTTCATCCCCACCAGGTGATGGCTTCCAGCGCTTACCCAGAGAGGAAAGCCCTCTTTCCAGAGGCCATTACCAAAGTATCCGGGGTTGCCAGTATTCATTGTTTCCTTCGTAACCAGACCACTGAAGTCGGTGTGCAGCGTCTGGCGCTTGCACTTTCTCGTCGTCCCCAGAAATCGACCACCAGTTTTCGGAGTGTACATCTTCACAGCTTCCCTTTCATTGTCCCATAGTCCCAAAGCCGCCAGCAATTAGTACCATTCGAAACATCAAGTAAAGACACGCGACCTTAAACCCACCTGAGCTCACCTCATCATCCCTCCGGCTTTCTCACCGACCACCAACGTGTTCGACATCATCTCATCACCCTCAAATGGTCCATCAAGCTACCGTCCTTCCATCCTTCATCATCGTTGATAATATTGAACAACGACTCTCTGTTCCTAACTCCGTCCGTATATCCGGACATCGCTCCTACTACATATCTCGAAGGAAGTCCACCAACTCCCCGACACATCTCCGAACTTCACCGAACCGACCAACTCCTACCATTTAGGAGACCACATTTATCCGTCGCAAAAAGCCATCACCAGAGCATATCCATTTGCCTTAGCTCAGCTTGCATTCGAGCGCGAAAGAACCATTGTGCCCAAAAATATCGTCAGCTCCTATCGACAAGCAACACCACAGACCTCTTCATCATCCATACCGTAGATCGGCGCCGAGTGACGAGATACTGCATTACCAAATGTACATCCGACCCGTAGCGAATGTATCAGCCCTTGAACAGACGTCTCCACAAAGACAGATGGCTGAACATCTACTGACGAATATCGAGACACTTGAGCAGACCTCCGACCCTCATGTCCCTCGGCACAACTTGAATGACTCTTGAGCCAGGGGTCCTTTGTGCTCAATTACGTTCTTTCCCTGCCATTCCATGCACATAGCAATCCAACCTGCGCATACCCGCGACACATGATGGGTCGGTGCGAAGCCATACACATGGGTCTGCCATCTAACATGTCCGTGCGTCACTCAGATTAACGGACAAGAGCTGTAGGATAACTCGTCATCAAATACCCCCTGTATCTTGATGATCGTCTGACGCAGACATCTTTCTCGACACGGTGACAACCCGATGGAACTGTCACAGCAAAGAAAGCTCAATCGTCATCAACAATATGCAGACGCCTGCGTTATCTGCATATCGCTCCTCTCCCAATGCCACGAACGAACCTTCATCGGACCTTCCTCTCAGCACATGTAATCATTTAGTGGAGACATCAGGTCATCCGGTATGTCATGCATGTTCAGAGTAGGTCTCATCTGTTGTAGTGAAAGCTCTATCTTCCAGAAATTCTTCACTCGCGGAGACCCAGCATGTACTTCTTCAGAGACATATCCAGAATTCTTCTAAATGGCACCTCGATTTCGGCCGTGATTCAACTTTCCCTATAACATCACTGACGCCGTCATTCGTGCACTTCTTCGCGGCTTCCCTCTTCACTGGCAGAGGTTGCAAAGCAGCAGCACACGGGATCGCTTCCTCGATTCCGTCACGGACTGCTAATCACTGGTGCGGGGGGGCGGAATAATACCTTGAAGCATCGTCCGCAATCAGATTCTGAACGGAAGTCGTGGCAGTTCTAACTTGCAGTTCGTCCATTGACTCCGAACACGCGGCAAACGTGGTGTATAAGTCACAACTTGATCCCAAAAGAACCTCGATACACAGCTGCGTGTTTGGTCTGGTTGTCTTCAACTCATCTTCAATTCGAGTGGAGCAGAAAGATGACTTCGCGTTTCAGGAACACTTCCATGGACTCTTCCTCTGTTCCTTTCATTCCTTACTGCTCTTATCATAAAAGAAACCTCGGAACCTCCTGCAAAGCTTGTTCCATTGCTTTGTCTTCGTCGACTTGCGCCTTCAATAGAAACATCTGAAGACAATCAAGAATGAAGGAAAACTCTCGGCATCCAAAACATATAGCGGAGTATGGGACAGATGTGTGAGACCCTAGTGTCACTCACAGGTCTCACATATATCCTCGAACATGGGCCACGCATTCCCTCCACGACCACATGGTTCAGGGCGACATTGGTAATCTCAGGGACTTGACGCTCTGCCACAATCCCAATCAGTTGGCGCTCTCCTTCAACACTTCTGTCACTTCTGAGGAATCACGTCTGCCGGCTCACCCCCTCAACATCTGCAATTAGAATGGCGACCACACTAAACTATAGAGTGTATCTTGTCTGCAAACATCACCGCTCGCACGGTACTCGTCGACTCATCGCGATCGTCTATACGCAACACGGAAATTATCCACCGAACCGCCTGTCAATCGCCGCACCGCGCACCCCTATCAACACCACCGAAACGCCTTTTCCGCTGCGTTCACCTTTGGAACCTAGTACACACGCTCATACACACGCACCACCGTCGTCACCAGCTCGTCGACAACCCAATCCTGTTGACTAGCAATCCGATTTCAAGAATGCTGGTATCGGTTACCGAGGTACTGGAGGGTACTCCACGTCATCTGCTCCATAGACGACGCGGCTAATTCCATATCCTTCGCGTGGCCACCGATCGAATCAAGCGACGGCGTGTACGTAACCTTCGACGTCGCTTGAAGACCCCAGGTGTGACGACTGTGAACTCCGTTTCAATAGCCGAGTGCAACTTCGCGAACATTTGTCTGGTAGCCGACACCGCAACAAGCTCCAGAACAAGCGCTCCCCACCGGGCTGTTACGAATGTGGTATACTCTCGTTCAATAATTGGAAGCATTACGAGGATCACCGAGGTGGACGCAAGCACCAAGCAGCTGTCAACAAGGAAACCGACGTCAACAGCGTTATTTCAAGTAAATTATAACGTAAACACCTTGTGTTGACAAAAGTTTCCAAGAATCGGTTGTTCTACCCTTTAAGCTACCGTTTGTGGTTGTGTTCCAGTTTCCGCTACGTTCGTATTACTTAGCATTGTCAAGGGAGAAGTCGCCGTACAGGCTTACTATCTTCCCAGTCGCTTGACGCTTTGTAATTGAACTGAAGAAACCTTAATTGAACCACTCCGGCTGCAATTGCAACTTACAGCGAAGGGAATCGAACCTAGAACCTCTGAAATTGCACCGGCGCCGCCTACCCACTAGGCCAGGCGCGCGGCACTGCTTGTCTGCAACCTGCAAATTGCAATTTTTTAAAAGTGCCAGCGCGAGGCTTGATTTGCACTTTTCGAAAAATTAGACAATTTATTTGGGCAACCCCCGATTTGAGCAATTTCAAAGGTTCTCCGTTCGCGCAGCTTATACCATGACGACCCCTCAAGGCAACCCAGGCACACCCCCACAGGTGCGTGCAGGCCAAATGATCCAAAGCATGGCTCGCGCGCTTGATGAAACACGGGCTCAGATGGAATTGTTGAAGCAAGAAGCGCAAACGAAGATATCCGCTCTCGAGACCTCACTCAGTGTCCTAGCCAATAAGGACAGCCCAGCCACGAATCCAAAGATCAACAAGCCCCCAACGTTCACTGGAAAGCAAAACATTGACAGTTGGATCACTCATATTCGCAATTATCTTGATGGAACCCCGACGACAAAGCATTAACGATGCGCTTAGTTACATCAGTGGAGCTGCTCATGAGTGGTATCTCGCCCAGCAAAGAAATGGACTGGAGCTGCAACCCTTGAGGAACTCTTTGAACATCTTCAGAAACGATTTACTATTGTCAACAAAGAGAAACTTGCTCGGGACAAACTAAGCAAGTGGAAGCAGTACAAAGATGTTCAACAGTTCAATGAAGACTTCCTCAAGATTGTGCTGAAATCCCCAACATCAGTATGGAAGAGCAAATCGACAGATATACCAGAGGCTTGAAAAGTTACATCTGGAAAGAGCTTTGCACCAATGAGTACAAATCTTTGACTGATGCCATGAAAGACGCTGAGCGGGTGGAATCTGCTTTCCGAAGGGGTGGACAGGCGCGATTTGGCAGGCAACCTGGCGGCTCTGGATCATCTCAAGGACCGGTACCCATGGATATTGGAAATATGAAGCTGAAGAAGTTAACCAAGGAAGAGCGCGAGAACTGTCGAAAGTTGGGACTCTGTTTCCGCTGTCGACAACCTGGACACATGGCACGCGATAAACAGTGCCCAAAAAACTCCCAGAGGAACTGACTCCAGGGTCATCTGAAGAACCCACGTCAGTTCCACCGGACCACCATTGCACCCCACTGAATTCCATCGAAACGCAACCATTGACTAAGCCAGCAAACCCCGTACCCATTGAATCTGCAGATAAACATCGTACCCAGAAAAAATATTGAGCAATGGAAGACATAAACTTCTTACCTCACGCTTAGCGTCACCATTTGAAACCCCCTCTGTTGACTATCCTTGCATATGTATTCATCATGGCAGAAAATGTACGGCTCTGTTCGATAACGGTTCCGAAATCAGTTATTTTTTCCAAGCCATCTGCAAAAGCATGAAGATCCCAACCATTGACACTAGTTATGAAGGCCGAATGGCCAACGGTTCCATTACTGTGCTCCAGGAAACCCGAGAAGATGGAGTAGATATCCAGATTGAAGAACTCGAGAAAAGAGACGCTTTGCAATATGTGCATTATACGGATATGACGTCATTTTAGGAAAAGATGGCTATACGAATATAACCCCTATATCAACCACCGAACCAATGAATATCTTTTGTTCACAATTCCAGGAACCATTTTCATCAAAGCAAACATTAAGAAGAAGAGAGTTAATTTCTGTGAACACAATCAAGAAGTCAATCGAAGGAAGCTACTGTATTTGTTTGTAGGCGCTTCGCTCAAAAGAAGAAACTATGAAACCAGCGAATAATCCTAGAACTCAAAAAACTAACTTGAAGAAACAAGGCCTACTTTCCAGAGAAATTAACCAAAAGGATTACCCCTCACCGAGAACAAGTTTCATATCGGAGTTATCCCTGAACGCAACACCTCAGAAGAGGCGTATATCGAATGTAGATAACGAGTTGAAAGAGCTAAAGAAGCCACCCTGAACTTTGGAGAAAAGGTTTTATTCGACCTAGTTCAAGCCCTTGGGGTGCCCTGTCTTTTCGTAAAGCAAAAAGGTATGGAGCCTAAGACTTTGCATTGATTACCGGAGCCCTCAATAAGTTGACCAATCAAAATAGTTACCCTATTCAAGGATTGATGATATTTTTGACAACTCCGTGGCGCAAAAGTATTTGAAAATCGATTTAAGTTGTGGGGCTACCACAAATTCGACTCTCTGATACCTCCATTCCCCTGACCGCTTTCAGAACTAGATATGGTCATTTGAGTTTCTTGTCCTCCTTTTCGCCTCCAACGCAGCCCCGCAAAGCTCATGAGCTTAATGAACAATGTACTGAAGGATCAATGTGGATAAATTTGTCCTGGTATATCTCGACGACATTCTTATTTACAGCAAAACTGTAGAGGAGCTGTAGAACACATTAGAAAAGTATTCGACCAACTTCGTGCACAAAGCTGTATGGGAAGCTTTCAAAGTGTGAATTTCTAAAGAAGGAGGTTGAATACCTCGGGGCATGTGGTTACACCCGAAGGAATATCAGTAGAGAACAAAAAGTGAAAGCCATCTCAAAATTGGGAAACACCGA